>CM035417.1:19093829-19338829 GCA_020310875.1 Ceratopteris richardii | reverse complement strand
AGTGAATGTAGAAATATAACAAACATATTCAGGTGTATGGGAAGTTATTTGAATATACATGAGATGTGTGACCTTATTGGTTATAGAAGAGAAAATATGAGTGACTGAAAGAGGAAGGATCAGTGTGAAAGTGATAATCAACAAACCCTCATCTAACCGTAGGCTATGGAAGACCCTAAGTCAGATACGTGTGTGAAAAGATCACATACTTAAAAAGTAGCAAGGAATGCTAACAAGTTTGTTGCTAGAAATCCTCAAACTCATGTGAACACACCTTCTGAAATACCTCATCAAAATATGCATAAAGCATATACGTACTGATTCTCTTGTACCTATGCCGAATAGGACTCCTTCTGATATGAACGCCACAGCCTCCATAAACTTCAAGTAGTACCTCTGTGCATAAAGAGAATATTTACCTGAATACTTAACATAAGATGTGAATCTTATGTTAACCACCATCCAATGTCTTTGACGTAGCCCGACATCCTCTTGTAGAAGATAATCTTCAACTACAACATGTAGATGGCCGATCCTCACCATCAAGCTACTAATGACCAAGTCTTCTTGCCATGAACAAGAGATAACCTCCTCTCCATGTGCTAGAGTTGAGCACACCCTTCATCTTCTCCAAGAAGAATCATTAAGAAGAACTCCATAGCTGCCCCTCAAGAGCCTTCAAGTTAGCACCATGGCTGCCCCATGTGCTAGAAGAAACACCACCTCTATTGAGGTCCAAGCTCCAAGCTTGTGTTGAATACTAGGTGAAGGATGAATAGAAGTGATCCAAGTATGTGTTTATATAGTAGTTTGTTCTTCTCCAAAAGCATCTTTAATAAAGCAAAATCACTACGATCACTAATTGATCGGAATAAAAAAGAAAACGCAACTCCGTCGGCTGTTTTAATTGCGTGCTACTGTCGGACTTTCAAAAAGCATCAGTTTGATTTACTTTGCGAACACATTGCCGAAAGGGTTTTAACTTGTGTGGGCTGGATGAGAGGATGATAGTGTAGCCAGAGCGCCCCACGCTTTTGGATGTAGAGCCTACTCAAAAATAGCTATAGATGCCGGTACCGCCCATCAGCTTGAGGGAGTATAAAAGCTTGTACACATCCTGTAAACTCTGGATAGAATGGACCATTAGGAACATTGTTTTCCAACAATCCCCCCTGCAATGTCATATTGGTACAAACTGGTCTGCATCTGCAAACTTCATAAGTTGCAAACTATTACAAGCTTCAAGCTTGTACTCCCGAACTTCAAAACTAACCTTCGAAATTTTTCTTCAAAAGTATTCTTCAAAACTGAATTTGACTTTCCTTCAAAAAACCTGAACTTGCTCAATATGAACCATAATACTTGAGAAAATATGCAAACTAGATATCCAATAGTGTACACATCAAGCAATCACTGCTTGACAACAAATGTAGCAAGTACTGACTCTGAACCTGCTATCTCGTGTCTTCAAAAACCTGAAAACATACACTAGGATCCATATATTTGCATTTACCTTCCAAAAAAGGTTTCTCAACATACTTCTGCTGCGTCATGTAAATGTTACACTTATGTGTTCCTCGAGTAGCTTTGATGTGAACCTTTTCCCTATACATGGGCACTTTTTACTCTAGTGCTGGCTAGAGGTTCTTTCCCCATGTTACCACATACTTGATACTCTCATATGTGGTCGTACTTTGTACTTAGGGATATTATTCAGCTCTTACTTCAGTTCAGTTCATCGATCAATAGAGAGAGCTATTCCAGCCATCGTCTTCTCCGTGTGTCTTGCTGCGTTTGTGCTCCTTGTGTGTGCTTCTTGTGTGTCTCTCGCACTTCTACACACACCCAACAGTGGTATCAGAGCAGGTTCAGCTTCTTTTCAAGTTTCGGTTTTTCGCGTCGCGGCGCGCGCGCACTTTAACAGTGCAAATCGACTTTGGAGCATAGAAGTGTGAATTTCAGTAGCCCGGAAACATTTCCACCAGGTGCGCTGGGGTTTTACCCCCATTTCGAAGCCATTCATGCAGTCAGAATCGCCATCAGAGTGACGGTTTGTGAGCTGAAATTTCAGCACTCATTTCAGCTTTCATCGAAGTGAAGATTTTGTCACATTCTTGTTCCTTAGTGAAATGGCGGGCAGCAATGACTTGTTTGGCATGCTTCAAGCTGAAGATAAGCTTGATGGGACCAACTATCCGATGTGGTCTTACATGATGAAGCATGTTCTTGTTGCAAAACAACTTTGGAACATAGTGGCAGATGTAGATCGAAGACCGGCAAGTGATTCTACTTCACAGTCTACTGTCATAGATGGAGCTTCTTCTTCGAGTACAGTGGTTTCACCTTCTCCATCTACATAGGAGCAGCTTAGATGGGATGGAAAAGATGCTCAAGCTCATGCTTTGATTGCGCTTTCAGTGAAGCGTCATATAGTCCCACACATTCGGTCATGTTCAACATCGAGACAGGCATGGGACACTCTTGCTTCTTTGTATGCCGTGCGTAGTGAACCACGTGTTGCATACTTGAGGAAGCAACTTAAGGATGTATGTATGGCTGAAAATGAGTTAGTGGATGTGTATGTGACACGCATCAAGGACTTGAAAGAGCAATTGGCAAACATAGATGAGATCATTCCGGATGCATCACTCATTTCTACATTGTTGAAAGGATTACCAGAATTACTTCAAAGCTTTGCTACTACACTTCGTTTGGTTGCAAAAGGAAATCCTAATATGTATGCATTTGATGAGGTTGTGTCTCTTCTTTTGCAAGAAGAGCAATCTAGAGTGAATAGGAGTGGCTTGCTATCTCACAAAAGGGGAAAAGCAAGTATGGTTCAGCTTTTGGTTCATCAAAACCAAAGCCTCAAGCTCCTCTTCCACTCATTCCTCTAATGATGGTGATTTGCAAAAGAAGAAGAGATGCAAATATTGCCGGAAGGCTGGTCATATTATTGATGAGTGTAGAAAGCTTGCTAAACGCAATGAAAAGAAGAAGGAATCCGGCATGTCTATTGCTGAAAATTCAGCAAATGCAAAGAATGATGAAGCTAACATGGCTCAATATTTTTGGGCATGTGTTGTTACATGTCATTATGATGCTTCTTTACATTCTAAATGTATGGTTGTGAGTGAGGCTGATTCGGATTGGTTCTTTGATAGTGGTGCTTCAAAGCACATAACATCATGCAAAAGATTTTTTGCCTCTTTGAAAGATGCAGCTAAAGGAGGACATGTGGTGTGTGCAAACAATGGCTCTTATCCTATCATTGGAGTAGGAGAAATTGAGCTTACGGCTGCAAATGGAGGTGTGATTCTCTTGAAAAATGCATTGTATGTGCCCGGTATCAAGAAGAACTTAATTTCACTTTCGTTGATTGCCAAAGCTGGACTTCATGTACACTTTGTTGATGATAAGTGTATGGTTCATGATTTCAGCAATGGTGATGTTATCGTGATGTCCGGTACATTATGTAATGGTTTGTATCGCATGGATACATACAAGAGGGCTACCTCGAATGCCTTAGTTGCTCATACTTCTTCCATGGCTGAAATGGAGCTTTGGCATGCTTGTTTTGGTCACTCGAACTTCAATAGTTTGCTCTACTTGCAAAAGAAGGACATGGTTATTGGCTTGCCTACACTTGAGTCCATTGAAAAGCATGCATGTGAAGGTTGCATTCTTGGAAAAATGCATCGTGCTTCTTTTTCAAAAGATAGTCATACACACACTACAAGAAAATTGCAACTTGTTCATAGTGATGTATGTGGTCCGGTCAAGACTCCATCTTTTGGGAAGCATGTATATTTTGTTACCTTCATTGATGATGCTACTCGCCATACATGGGTGTATCCTATGAAAGCAAAGAATGAGGTATTTTCTTGTTTCAAAGCATTTTTAGCTATGGCTGAAAATTTTTCTTCACAAAAGCTTTTGACTCTACGCACGGATCGTGGTGGTGAATACATGTCACATGAGTTTAATGCTTTTCTTCGTGAAAGAGGTATTTCACACCAATGTATGGTGCCATATACACCTCAACAAAATGTTGTTGCCGAGCGTAAAAATAGAACTCTACTTGAAGTGGCACGATGTATGGTTAAAGGAAAGCATCTTCCTCATAAGTTTTGGATTGAAGCGGTCATGTGTGCAAATTATGTCTTGAATCGCTTCCCTACAAAAGCATTGAGAGTCATCACTCCTTATGAGGCTTGGAATGGTCATAAGCCTATGGTTAGTCATATGCGTGTGTTTGGTTGTTTGGCATATGCTCTTGTGCCATCACAACAACGTCACAAACTTGATGACAAGGCAAAGAAATGTATATTTGTTGGTTATAGTGCTGAAAGTAAGGGATATCGGTTGTACCATCCATTGACGAACACAATTATTGTGAGCTTTGATTTGGTATTTGCTGAAAATTCAGTTTTCCCTCTACTTGAATGCAAAAAACTGCCAACAGTTAGCTCACAAGATGTGTTCGATACACTCATGCCTTTGTTCCAAAATGGTGCGCTTGATTATGGCCATGTAGATCAGCCAACTGAGGTTCAAAGGGCTGAAAAATTCCAGCCAAATGGGGCTGAAAATGTAGAGAATTTGCCATCAAACATGGCTGAAAAATTTCAGCCAAAAATTGTCAAAACTGTTGGAAATTTTCAGCCACATATGGCTGAACATTTGCGTCAAAATATGGCTGAAAATGAGCATGAAATTCAGCCCACGCATGATGTACATATTGAAGATGTATTACATAATGAACGCATGTCTATCAAGAGTGCACAATCTATGCCAAAGTGGCTGAAACAAACTTTGCAGGACAGCAAATTGAGTGCACCTTTACTTGGTAGAACAAGATCAAGCTCTCACCATGCATCAAGTAATTTTGTGGATTATTCTCTTATTGCTACAGCATGTAATGAAGAGCCACTTTCTTTTGAAGATGCATGTGATGATCCACAATGGATGAGTGCTATGCAATCAAAAATGGATTCCATACATAGGAATGGTACTTGAGAGTTATGTGAATTGCCAAAAGGAAAGAATGCCATTGGTACAAAGTGGGTTTACAAGATTAAGAGAAAATCTGATGGTAGCATTGACCGCTACAAAGCTAGATTGGTTGCCAAAGGATATGCACAACAATATGGCATTGACTATGAGGAAACTTTTGCACCTACTTCACGCATGACTACCATTCATACCGTGGTTGCATTGGCTGCCCATCGAGGTTGGAAAGTGCATCAATTGGACATAAAAACAGCCTTCTTGAATGGAGATTTGCAAGAAGAGGTCTATGTGAAGCAACCTCCTGGATTTGCTATGAAAGAAAAAGAGCATATGGTTTGTCGCTTGCATAAAGCCTTGTATGGTCTTAAGCAAGCTCCACGTGCATAGTATGACAAAATACATAAGCACTTCATTGCTCTTGGCTTCACATGTAGTCCGATTGAAAGCACACTCTATGTACGCAAAAATGGGGCTGATCTTATAGTGCTTGTTCTTTATGTCGATGATATACTCTTGACTGGGTCATGTGATGCAAAACTTGACATTCTTATGGCTGATTTGCAGCATACTTTTGATGTCACTTATCTTGGTCTTTTGAGCTACTATCTTGGCATCCAGTTTGTATCTGTTGAGGGGGGAATTGTTATGCATCAAGCAAAGTATGTTGAAAAACTACTTCAACGTTTTGACTTTGAGGATTGCAAGCCAGTTTCCACACGAGTTGAGACAGGATTTAGATTCTCAATTGAGGATTCCAGTGATGCATTTGACACTTCTCTTTATCAGCAGGCTGTGGGATGTCTTATATATGCATGCAAAACAAGGCCGAATATATAGTATGCAATTTCCCAGTTGAGTTGATTCATGCATAGTGTGTTGACCTAAGCACCAACTTAGGGACTTGCGGAGAAAGAGACTATACCTCAATCCCCTTTCAAGTGCATATAGTGGGGATACACGCTTTTAAATATCAATCCAAAGAGTATACAAACCTAGCCGAGTGTATGAGGACATGCAATCATGTGATGATCAATGCAAATGAACTACTCAAACAATGCAAACAAGGCAAATACTTATCCAAACAAGTTTCAACTGTTGGTCATGGCGTCACGATACTTGGTGCAGCAGCCGTCAGTATTTTGGACTTTTCTCCCAGCTCCAAACTCCAAATATAGCGAATAGCATATGCGTTTCGAAGCTCTCGAGAAGACGCATCCAATGGCACTGCTTTCATGCAATTCTAAAACTTCTACTTCAAGTTATGAGCAAAATACTGAGTCGTGGGAAATACCTTCCTACACTTCAGCACTTCCTACACTTCGCACACACCTTACCTACAGCAAATAAACACTTTCATGGATAGACAACACTCACAAGCACTCTTTCCAAGCAATACACATGCACACCAACTCACAAAGAAGAAGATACAGAGTGAAGAAGACACAAATTCGAATTTCTGTGCTCTCTATTCTCACAATGGCAAAAAGTCTCTTACAAAGAGTCACATTTGACTTATATACTAGTGCCCTAAAAATGGTCCTTTCACACAAGAGACCGGCACTTTATTCACTAAAAGACTAATTTCCTACTATTTTACATGGGTAAATCTCTAATCTTCTGTGGGGATGCATCTAGAGGACTCCTCTAGTGCCTTTACAACAGAAATTATATTACAAGAATGATTATGATACAAAAATGTGATGTCCACATCGGAAAAATTTTGGGGCCCGTCCTTTTCTCTGCTTTGTGCTCTTTTTAGCTCTGCAACACTCTCCCCCTCTTCGTCTCTGTCGTCCCTTGACAGGCTTTAGCTTTTCATCTGCTATTTGCTTCGTTTCTCCGCACGCAACCCTTGGTCAGTTTTGTCTGTAATTAAACAGACATGCAGCTTTGATGGCCTGTTCTTGATTCAAGCTCTACTACACTAGAGCCTGCTGCATTTGTCTTGCCTGTTGATTTGGGTTGCCACGCATGCCACCAGTGACTAGGAATGTGCTGTTCTTAGTCACCCTCTTAAACTTTTCAGCCTCTACCCCTTTCTAACTTTTGGTCCTCTGATTTGTCCTGGTTGCACACATCTGACCCTGTTGTATTGCTTTAAGCCTGTTTTCTTTCTTTCACCGCGTAGGACCTAGATGATTCGCGTTGTTGCCTGATGCGTGCCCCTGCGGGGCTCTGTGCAGAGATGGGTGTTGCGCCCCTGCGGGGCTTCTTGCGGAGATATATCTTCAGATATTTCAGTTTAGTGAAGCTGCTGCTTTCGTTGTCTTCTTCTTTTCTTCTTTTTGCTTGATTCTCCCTCAACACTGCCCCCCTCCTGGACTCTGTCATCCCCGACAGGCTTTGATAAGCGACGGGCATATGTTTTATATACTTTTTGCTCTGTATCATTTAGCAGATTGGCTTCAAGTATCATGAGTTGTTTCCATTGTTCTGCCTTTACACCGTCATTGGGTGGCTGTCTGTGATCTGCGAAGAAGCTAAGTTCATATGCCACTAATCTGGCATTTAAATTTGATGACATCTTCAAAAAGATTTCCGAATCAATCTCAAAAAATCCTGTAAAGAATGCTTCTTCAAAGGTTTGCATATATATACTTGGCAAGAACATTAATCTGGAATAATACACCATTATTGTGGGGTGTAGCTCAGTGATGAGTAGCACCTCCTTTAATGTCAATCCGGGAAGACGTGAGGATGGTATGAAGACCTCGAGCAAGTGTAGGCACAAGTGCGTGAGTGAGAAGCACACTAACATGCACACACATACACACACACACGCACACACGGCAAGACAAAGAGTGAGAATCAATGGAGTTCTTAGATTACTTTCAAAAGCTCTTACAAGTTCATTTCAATTACAATCTAACACAAGCTAACCTCAAAAATGAGCTCTCTAGCTCCTTTTATAGTTTTTGACTAGCTTTGGCCCTGTCCAGACCTAGTGTCCGGCCTAGTTAAAAATTAGGTTCCAGGGCTTATTTGAGGGCTCAAACGAGATCTAAAAAATACGAAAATTGGTACGCAACTACTTCTAAGGCTCCTCAAGCTCGAGGACTCCTCGGCTTGCACAAAATGGAGCTACAAAAATGTGAAATGATATTTACAATGATTATTGTGATAAAAATCACTGTTGTTGTAGGGGTTTCTTCTAATGATATGTCATACACATCTTTGAGCTCCCTACTTGCTCGTTCTTCTTGTGTACTCACTCCTTGATATCTGAAAAATTTATATGGCCTACTTGCCAGGTCTTCTTTGACTGCCATGTCTACTTGTGTTGTCCCTTCGCTCTGACTCTCTTCGTCTTGTGGCTCCTTCAGTTCCCTGACTGCTGCCAACACCCCCCCACTCTCGCGTCTGTCGCCCTTGACAGACCCTTGTCTAGGGGGTTTTTGAACATAATATTGGACGACATCGGAGGCTAGGTGGTGTTCTTCTAGTCGTAAGCCGCGTGCTAGATCTGTGAGCAAATCATCCCAATTCACAGGTCCGGGAACATCTGGATGAGGCACCCTCAATTGTTCTGAGTGAATAGTTCTCTCCACAGCAAATAATTGGAGGAGATGTGATGGTCTAGGTATAAAGATCTCGGAGTGATATTCCCAGAATCCTGTGATGAACATCTCCTCAAATGTCTGTTTAAAGCAGGCTGGGAGGTACTTGATTCTGGCGTGCCAAGCATATATTACTTCAATTGATGGGGTGGTACTCATATTGTACACCAGATCCTGGTTTCCTGTCACGAAGCCTGCTCCTGAGAAGTGGGGGTCCTTAATATTCTTAAACGTCCTAAAAGTGATCAGCATTAATTCAAATATTTTCATACACATCTGGGCCATCACATCGGGATTATTGCGTAGCCGAATGCTCCAGTGACGGATTGTAGAAATCATGTAGTTCACCGTGGGGGGTCCTCGTGGAGGTGCGAGATAAACGTAATTTAACCATTTTGCACAGGCTTTGATGTCTCTGACGGCAATGGTGAATTCAGGCCAGGTGCGTCTTCGAAGAACTGGAACGTAACAAGGATTATATTTAATAAACAACGGCATGTTATTCCAGGTTCGGACCATTTCAGGATATGTTTCCAAGAGCCTGATCCTCCAGGTGGGTTGATGGATGGACCCACGCTTAGCTTTTTCTGGTATATCGTCTGGACCAAATTGGGTAGCAAATGTGGGAGGCTTGCCGCATTGTCGTTGAATCTCGGCGTTGTAATCGGCCAAAAGTATGCAGTATGGCACATATTGGTCATCATTGGTGCCGATCCATCGATGATGAGACATGCTTCTGAAATATTCTGACTTTATGACAGTTTCTTCTAGTTTGGGTAGTGATTGGATCTGAATGGCCACCCGTTCTTCATGGGTGTTCACTGTCTTTTCCAATGTCTGAAGCCACTCGGGTGCTTCCACTTCCAAGGTGTCTAATCCCTCTGAGGTTTGCTGCCCTCCTGGCATTGGCATAGGAACATATGGTTCCTCATACGAATCATCTACCTCGATAGGGACCAACTCTTCTGGCTCTGGCTCTACTACTAGAGAGGGCTGCCTTTCGTACGTCAGTAACCTCTTTTGTAATTCTGCCACCTGCTCAGTTAAGGCCTTTACCTCGTCGGAAGTAGAGGTTGATGGGGCACTCTTCGGTTGTTCTTCCTGTTCCTTAAGTATACCCCGTAGTGTATCACGTTCTCTTTCCAAGTCATCATGGGCTTCCAAAAGATCTGCATAGCTTTCCAAAATGGTTTGCATCGTCTCTGAGGGAACTGCTTTGAACTGCTCTGGATCTATCTCGTGGGGAGAGCCTTCCATTGCCGCTTCCAGATTCTCTTCATTTTGTTTCTGTAGTCTCTTGTTCTCTTCAAGTGCTGTGGCCATATGTTTTCTGAGTAGCGCCAAGTTACGTCTGACTCGTAGGTTATCTTCCTGGTATACTTCGAGCAAGGCTTCTAGTTGTTTGACACCTGATTCTTTCAATGGTTGGGGTGCTTCTAGTAGTGTTTGGTGAGCCTGCTCAAGCGTTGTATAACGTTGATTCACCTCTACATTTTCCTCTGCAAGAATTGAAAGTTGCCTTTGTAAGTTTTGGTGATTCGTTGTCAGTTGTTGATACCGGTCGTCAAGAGCTCTGTACTCATTTTGAAGCTGATATACACATTGATTTAAGGCTAGGAATATACTATGTACATTAAATGATGCAGGAAATGGGGAAGATGCAGGGGGAATGGGGACGGGAATGGGAGTTGTGAATGATGTGGATGCAAGTGGAGATGTGGGTGGCGGGGGTATGGGAGATGGAGGTTGCGTGGGGGGAGGGGAAGTGGTACTGTGGCAGGAGACGTTTCCATAGTGTCAAATGTTTGAGTGACCGTGTAGATTGGGACTGTGGGTGGAGTGGACGTGACATTAGTGAAGAGAGTGGTGAAAGTGGGCATGGTGACTCCCCCGAATTGGATTCCCGGAGAGAGTGGAATTCCCATGACGATTGTGGTGATAGTGGGTGTGGTGGTGGTAGTGTCACGTGGTGGAGTGAGTTGTGTAGTGTGAGGTGGGGAGGGTGGTGATAGTGGTGCTTCCTGCTGTTCATCTGTTTGCGTTGTATCTCCTGGTGCTGTCACGTTGATATGAATTTGTTTCCCGGACCTCATAGGACGGGCGGGAACTCTTTTCTCAAATCGGTGAATGTAGGCCATTGCCTCATGAATGGCCTCATCCAATCCCACTGCATCAGCATGTAAGTTTATGGATTCGATGAATAGATCATCCATGCCTTCCTCTGCCAGCAAATCGTTCATGAGTCTCTTACCTGCTTCAAGTGACATTTTATGCTGTTCTTGAACTAGCTTCATGGTTCGATATAGTCTTTTTATTTGTGCTGAGTACGCTGGGGCACTTGCTAACTCTGAAAGCTCGTCATACTCTTGTTCTTCGTAGGCTTCCTCCTCTTGTTCTGTCTCTTGTTCATCTACGTCAACTTCTACAACTTGCGGTTGGGTGGGGGCTGACGTTGTTGTATGGGGTGTTGGAGAAACACTCACTAATTGGACATATATTTGAAGGTCAAAACTTAGGAAGAAAACCCCATGCCTATGTGAAGGGACAAATTCACAAATGTATTATACTTGTAAAGTTAGTTCACTTTAGTTCTAGAAGCTTTTCAAAAGTTACGGGAATGAGAAAATCTATATAAGTTAGTTAGTATCAACTGACGCGTAGAGAGAGAGAAAGTGAGAAGAACTCATTTTTGTATGACTGAGTATAGTCGAGCTTCTCTGAGTGAGAAAGCATCTGTAAAACTTCTGAGTTTTTTATAGTTATGAGAAGAACTGAGTAAAGTTCTGTGTATGAGCCTCTCTCCTGTTAAGGAAACACTCACGAATTTGACACAATAAACAAGACAGAAACGGAATCTTCAGAAAATCGGTGCACAGGTGTACAGTATGCGAAGTTAGTGCGCGGTGTCCGCATAACAGAGCAATTAACCGCGGCGGGCGCGTAAGGCGCGCATAACGCGAATTGAAGAATGACAGAGCAGAGGAGCGCCAAAGAAATTGTATATATATATACAGCAAAGGTTGAAGAAAGTGTGGGTGTATGTGCGTGAATGCGAGTGACGCAGATATATGCGAGAGACACAGTGATACACAGAGGGGAACGAGAGACTGAGAGAAGACGCCATAGATTGCGTATGAGTGAAGAGAGAGTTAGAAGTTCTCAGAAGACGCCATAGATCGCGTATGTACAGATGAATAACACAAGCCTGAAGTGTCGGGTTTTTTCATCTGAAGAGAGATGGTAATAAGAGACTACTCACTGTAGGAGAGTTTCTGTAACTTGAGCTAGAAGAGGCCAAGCTTACTTGTACACATCTTCTCAAATCGAAAACACATGTTCATGTGGATGTCTGCGCGTAATCTTTACTTGTGAAGAATCTGAAGTTATTTCGTGTTACGGTAGGAAGCTTAGTTTATCGTTTGCTGTCACGACTCGTTACTAAACGTGCTTCAGTACCTTCTCTGTAAACGCATGTTTCGGCGTATAACAGTTTACTCAGTAAACATATTTCAGTAATTTTTCTGTCAGTTACAGTTTCTCAGAAAACAAGTTTTTTCGGTAAATCAACGAAGTATAACTCGTAGCAGAGGTTGAAGCTTTGTATGAGAGATAGCTCATCTTGTAGCTAGACGTCTCTACTTTAAGCTGATCACAGTTTCCGGTGGAATGAAGATGTACACACAGTTCAAAGCTTAACCGGAAAGTAGCAGTTCAGAACTGTGAAGTTTCCAGAAGGAAGTTCATTCGGTGAAGGAAACTCACACCCCACTTCCTTACTTCACGTAAGCTCATCTGAAGCAATTACAAGCAGAACTAAGTTTATTTCGGTAAAGTTCCGGCACAACTACGGTGTCAGTCCAGTAACAGTCTGGTGAAGTTCCGGTGGAACTTGTGTTGCAGGATAACGCAGTTAAAGCGACGTTAATTAGGCTGAGCTACTGTTGATTACAGAGGTGTTCTGAATCACTCTAGTTTAGCATTCTACTACGGTGGCGCGGCATTTTCCGCAGGCCTGACAGAGTTCACGCCTTGTCGCGAAATCCACCTTCAGGGCGAAAGTATTTCCGCAACAGTAGGCGTTAGAGCCGAAGGTTTTCGCCAACAACATCCGAATTCAAATCGCCAACAATTGGTATCAGAGCGGTTAATCTCCCAACATTTGGTATAAGAGCCGGATCACTCCACGAGTGGAAGAAGATCATGGCAGATCATGTCCAAATTGATAAACTGGACAGAGATAATTATCCTGCATGGGTAATGCGCATGGAAGCCTTACTTATGAGTAAGGACTTAATGACGTACGTGACCGGAGAAGAAAAGAAACCAACTTTCGAAGATGATAGTCAACCAGAAAAAGAAGAACTAGACGCCCTAAAGCTATGGCAGAAGAAAGATGCAACGGCAAGAGCCTACATCTACAACACTGTGTCAGATCATCTACTACCACACATTAGAGGTCTGGAGAAAGCAGAGGACATATGGAGCGCATTGGAAGATCACTTCCAGAATACTACGAAAGCTAGGAAGGCCAGCCTATGGTCCGAGTTCACAACGTTCAAAAAGAAGCCGAGTCAAAGCATCAGTGACTACGTCACTAAAATGAAGGATCTAGCAGATAGTCTTGGATCCATAAATGAAGAAGTCGAAGATCATAGATTGATAGCGCAAGTGCTCACAGGTTTGAGAGGAGATGAAAGGTGGAAACCTTTCGTACTCTCAACTGAACTTTCTTTAAATCATTTTGTACCAGATTTAAATCAGTTGCTTGGTTTGATGCTCACATATGAGCAAGACCTGAAAGGAGACGCAGACAAAGGACATAGCTCAGCAATGTATATGAGGAACAAGAAGAAAGAAAAAGGCAAGTCAAAAGACGAAGAAGAGTCGAGTTCTCAGGCCTATTACGCAAGAGGTAAAGGCACTGGCAGAGGAAGAGCAAGAGGAAGAAGTCGCCAGAATACCACCAAGAAAGCTTGCTGGATTTGCGGACTAAGTAATCATCTGGCGCATGACTGTTGGCACAATCAACAAGGATCAAATCAAAGCCAGAACAATAATAGCAGAGGCAGTAGCGGAAGAAATCAGAGTAACTTCCAAAGAGGAAGACAAAGCCAGAAAGGAGGCTACGGTAGAGGTGGAACAAGAAGTTGGGGACAGAGCCAATCCTACAACACCACCTACAACAACTACGCAAATGACACACAGAATGAAAGTCATACATCATTGATGATGAACTCAATCAGCACATCAGAAAATGAAGACCTAAAGGTATTTTACATTGACTCTGGATGTTCTAATCACTTGTCAGGAAACATAGAACTGATGTCAGAATTGGAAAAAGGAAGTGCGAGTCACACTGTTCAAACAGGTGACAATACAAGACACAAAGTACAATCAATCGGAAAAGTGAAATGCAAGAGTGGAGCAGATTTGCTAACCAACGTTTTGTATGTTCCAACAATACCGAAAAATCTGATCAGTGTGGGACAGATAGTCGAAAAAGGTTTTCAGGTCAGATTTACAAACAAAGGAGTATTTGTAGAAGATCCCAAGAACGGATATTATCAGATCGTCTCTGGTAAGAAAGAAGGGAGACTCTTTACGTTACGAGTACAAGGGAACATTGGGCAAGCGCTGCTCACACATGATGAAAAGGTAATTACAGAACTTGATCTCTGGCACAAGAGATTAGGTCACTTTCACGAAAAAGGAATCAAAGCTATGATAGCGAATCAGTCTGTACTAGGATTACCGAACGTACAGAACCAACATATGATTCACAAATGCGAAGCCTGTCAGATGGGAAAAGCCCACAGGTTACCTTTCCAGAAGAAAGGATTCAAACATGATGGCGTGCTAGAACTCATACATACAGATGTATGGGGACCAACGAAAGAAGGATCAATCAGCGGATCAAGGTACTATGTTTTATTCATTGATGATGCAACAAGGTGGATAACTCTTTATGTTTTGAAGGAAAAGTCAGAGGTGTTCGGAGCTTTCAGGCATTTTCACGCATATGCCGAAAGACTCACCGGACGAAAACTTAAAAGACTGAGGTCAGATGGAGGGGGAGAATACTTCTCCCGAGAATTCAATGATTATCTTTGGAATGCAGGTATTAAGAGAGAAATAACCTGCAGGTATACACCACAACAGAATGGTGTAGCAGAAAGGAGAAACCGAACTCTAGTCGAGTTTGCACGGGCTATGCTAAAA
This sequence comes from Ceratopteris richardii, assembly GCA_020310875.1. Classification (NCBI taxonomy): domain Eukaryota; kingdom Viridiplantae; phylum Streptophyta; class Polypodiopsida; order Polypodiales; family Pteridaceae; genus Ceratopteris; species Ceratopteris richardii. The sequence continues at coordinate 19,324,040 of CM035417.1, read as the reverse complement.
GAAAAGAATTGCCCGGATTATCTTTGGGCTGAAGCTGTAAATACAGCTACATACTTGGTAAACAGGTTACCATGTACAGCGTTAGAAGGAATGACCCCTTATGAAGCCTGGTGGGGAAAGAAGCCAACACTTGATCACTGCAAAGTGTTTGGATCAGTAGCGTATGCTTATGTACCGTCTCAACTCAGACATAAGCTTGAACCGAAAGCAGAGAAATATGTATTCGTCGGATATGATGAGAAACAGATGGGTTACCGGTTATGGAGCCCTCTAACCAAACATTTTACTGTTTCCAGGGATGTAACATTTGATGAACAGAAAAGCTGGTATGCAGATCAAAGTCATACAGCTGAAGAATTTGAAGAAGAGATAAAAAGAAGAGAGAAAGGAAAATCAATCGTACAGGTAAACAAAGAAGACGAAGCAAGTACGTCCAGGACCGGAACAGGTATAAGGAACGAAGATGAAGACAGGTACTCAGACACACACGAAGAATATGAACCAAGAAGGTCAAACAGAGTAAGAAGACAACCGGAAAGATACTCGTATGATACATCATATATAACTCAACAAGATTATGCATATATGGTTAAAGAAGAGGAAGAACCTCAGAGCTATGACGAAGCCAAAGGCAAGAAGCAATGGCAAGAAGCAATGGAAGAAGAATTCACCGCACTGGAAGAGAACAAGACATGGGAGCTTGTTCCTAAACCGAACGGTAAGAAAGTAATTGGAAATAAATGGGTGTTCAAAATAAAGAAACTTGCAGATGGAAGGATAGCCAGACATAAAGCGAGACTGGTTATCAAGGGCTATGCTCAGACGCATGGCATAGATTATGACGAGACGTTCAGTCCGGTGGCAAAGATGTCAACCATAAGAACAGTGATTGCTATAGCAGCATCAAAAGGATGGAAGATAAGTCAGCTAGATATAAAGAATGCATTCCTGAATGGATACATATCAGATGAAGTCTATATGGAACAACCGGAAGGATTTATAAACTCCAGATACCCAAACTTTGTTTGCAGGTTAAGAAAAGCTCTTTATGGACTGAAGCAAGCTCCAAGAGCTTGGAACTACAGGCTCGTGAAGTATCTAAACGAACTTGGATACCAAAGTTCGAAGGCAGATGCAAGTCTACTCATCAAAAGGACAGAAGAAGGAATGATCTACATTTGTATCTATGTAGATGACATAATAATTACAGGTACCTCAGATGCAGGAATCACAGAGGTAAAGAAACTGCTAGAAAAGGAATTCAAGATCAGTGACCTAGGAAAGTTATCATACTTTCTAGGAATGGAAATCACATATACAGATCATGGTGTATATGTCACACAAGAGAGGTATCTCCTGAACTTACTGAAGAAGTTCAAAATGGAGAATTGCAGAGAAGCTTCAACACCGCTTGAAGTAAATCATAAACTCAGCAAATATAGTGGAACAGAGTTTAAAGATATGAAGAAATATCAATCGTTAGTAGGAAGCTTAATATATGCTACGCTAACAAGACCGGATCTTAGTTTTCCGGTGGGAGTTCTCTCACAGTTTATGCATTGTCCGACAGATCAACATTGGGTTGCAGGACAAAGAGTTCTCAGATATATCAAAAGAACTATAAAGGAAGGATTATATTATCCTTTTACGTCAGATATAAAGCTCAGAGCATATAGTGACTCAGATTGGGCAGGAAGTCAAGATGACCGAAGATCAACGCACGGGTATATGATATACCTAGGAGATAAGCTGGTAAGCTGGTGTTCGAAGAAACAACACACAGTAGCTTTATCATCAACAGAAGCAGAATACAAAGGACTGGTAGAAGCATCAAAAGAAGTAATATGGATGCAGACGTTACTTAAAAGCATGGGTATAAATCAAAGTATACCAATCATACATGGAGATAATATGAGCTCGCTGTATCTTGCAGCGAATCCTGTGTTTCATGCAAGAACAAAACACATAGAGATTCAGTACCATTTCCTAAGAGAAAAAGTAATGGAGAAAGAAATAGAAATAGTCTACACTCCTACGAAAGATCAGATTGCAGATATTCTGACAAAGAGCTTGGATGGAACAAAGACGAACAGATTCAAAGAGATGGCAGGAATAAAAGAAAGGAAGATATATGAAAGACCGGAAGAAGTCAAATTAGTGATTGAGGGGGAGCTGTTAAGGAAACACTCACGAATTTGACACAATAAACAAGACAGAAACGGAATCTTCAGAAAATCGATGCACAGGTGTACAGTATGCGAAGTTAGTGCGCGGTGTCCGCATAACAGAGCAATTAACCGCGGCGGGCGCGTAAGGCGCGCATAACGCGAATTGAAGAATGACAGAGCAGAGGAGCGCCAAAGAAATTGTATATATATATACAGCAAAGGTTGAAGAAAGTGTGGGTGTATGTGCGTGAATGCGAGTGACGCAGATATATGCGAGAGACACAGTGATACACAGAGGGGAACGAGAGACTGAGAGAAGACGCCATAGATTGCGTATGAGTGAAGAGAGAGTTAGAAGTTCTCAGAAGACGCCATAGATCGCGTATGTACAGATGAATAACACAAGCCTGAAGTGTCGGGTTTTTTCATCTGAAGAGAGATGGTAATAAGAGACTACTCACTGTAGGAGAGTTTCTGTAACTTGAGCTAGAAGAGGCCAAGCTTACTTGTACACATCTTCTCAAATCGAAAACACATGTTCATGTGGATGTCTGCGCGTAATCTTTACTTGTGAAGAATCTGAAGTTATTTCGTGTTACGGTAGGAAGCTTAGTTTATCGTTTGCTGTCACGACTCGTTACTAAACGTGCTTCAGTACCTTCTCTGTAAACGCATGTTTCGGCGTATAACAGTTTACTCAGTAAACATATTTCAGTAATTTTTCTGTCAGTTACAGTTTCTCAGAAAACAAGTTTTTTCGGTAAATCAACGAAGTATAACTCGTAGCAGAGGTTGAAGCTTTGTATGAGAGATAGCTCATCTTGTAGCTAGACGTCTCTACTTTAAGCTGATCACAGTTTCCGGTGGAATGAAGATGTACACACAGTTCAAAGCTTAACCGGAAAGTAGCAGTTCAGAACTGTGAAGTTTCCAGAAGGAAGTTCATTCGGTGAAGGAAACTCACACCCCACTTCCTTACTTCACGTAAGCTCATCTGAAGCAATTACAAGCAGAACTAAGTTTATTTCGGTAAAGTTCCGGCACAACTACGGTGTCAGTCCAGTAACAGTCTGGTGAAGTTCCGGTGGAACTTGTGTTGCAGGATAACGCAGTTAAAGCGACGTTAATTAGGCTGAGCTACTGTTGATTACAGAGGTGTTCTGAATCACTCTAGTTTAGCATTCTACTACGGTGGCGCGGCATTTTCCGCAGGCCTGACAGAGTTCACGCCTTGTCGCGAAATCCACCTTCAGGGCGAAAGTATTTCCGCAACAGTAGGCGTTAGAGCCGAAGGTTTTCGCCAACAACATCCGAATTCAAATCGCCCACATCTCCATCATCTCCATGATTACCTACTGTGTGATGAGTTACAAAGATCAAGTTTTCCAAGCAACTCGATGCCTGGCATCGAATCTCTGTTGATAAGTCATATTTTCTTTTATATTTTTCATTCAGTACTGAAGTGTTTGAAAAACATGATGTTGTTGGAGCAACTCGATGCCTGGCATCGAATTCCAGTTGATAAGTCATATTGTAAGTGTGCATAAGATCACCTATAGTTTTGGTGTCCAGAAGGTCAAGACTTTATGCGGGAAGTCGATGCCCGGCATCGAATCCCTGCTGAAAAGTGGCCAAAAACATCCCAAGTCGATGCCCGGCATCGAATTCTCGTTGCAAGTCGATGCTAGGCATCGAATTCTAATTTTAAACAGGCGCTCTTACTAAAACAGGCAAGTTTTCCAGTTTTGGAAGGTCATACAGGGTCATCTTGTGAGGGCCATAACTTGAGTTCTAGAGCTCCGTTTGATGCATATGATAGCTTGTTGGAAAGCTCTACTCTTCTAGTTTCAGCCTATAAAGTTTCATAGAGAAATAATATGTGAGCTAGGAGAAATTAGCAAAATACTGAAGGTATGTCATTTCAGTGACTAGGAATTTCTGTAGAAGCAAAGTTCTCACTTTAGGCTATCATTTCTCAAAGTTTGGAGTGGCAATGAGTTAATGGTGACCATAGAGGTGTTCTAGTGTCACATTAATTCATTTCTTGTGGTGTTTCATACATCAACAAGTGGTATCAGAGCAGAAAGATTCTCGAGAGCAGAAGACGACAAAGGTACGAGAAGTTTTGTAAAGTTTTCCATTAAAGTTTGAAAGGTGAAGCATTTGAAGACACAAGGCATCAAAAGATTACTTTCGAAGTATCCTCATACACAAAGAACTTCAAAAGGTATTATCCTTTATCCTTTAAGTTCACAGGTTGCAGCAGAAGGAAAGAACTATGGCAGATCATATCTCCATTGACAAACTGGACAGAGATAATTACCCCGCATGGGTAATGAGAATGGAAGCCTTACTTATGAGTAAGGATCTCATGGTATATGTAACAGGTGAAGAAGAGAAGCCAGTATTTGAAGATGAAAGCCGACCAAAGAAAGAAGAACTTGATGCTTTAAAGCATTGGCAGAAGAAGGATGCAAGTGCAAAAGCCTACATCTACAATACAATCTCAGATCATTTGCTACCACACATCAGAGGATTGGAATCATCAGAAGATATATGGAATGCATTGGAATATCATTTCCAAAGCACTACTAAAGCACGGAAAGCAAGTCTATGGTCAGAGTTTACAACATTCAAGAAGAAGCCAAGTCAAACCATTAGTGATTATGTCACTAAGATGAAGGATCTAGCAGATAGTCTTGGATCCATAGATGAAGATGTTGAAGATCACAGATTGATTGCTCAACTACTTGCAGGCTTGAGAGGGGATGAAAGGTGGAAACCTTTTGTCTTATCAACAGAACTTTCATTAAATCATTATGTTCCAGATTTGAACCAGTTGCTTGGTTTGATGCTCACATATGAGCAAGACTTGAAGGGAGATGGAGATAAAGGTCAAAGTTCTGCAATGTACATGAAGAATAAGAAGAAAGGAGATAAAGGTAAAGCAAAGGATGAAGAGGAGTCTAATTCTCAAGCTTATTATGCAAGAGGTAAAGGCACAGGCAGAGGAAGAGCAAGAGGTTTTGGAAGAGGTAGAGGTAATCAAAATAACAACAAAAAGGCTTGCTGGATCTGTGGATTGAGTAATCATTTGGCTCATGACTGTTGGCACAACCAACAAGGATCAAACCAGAATCAAAACAACAATAGCAGAGGTCGAGGTGGAAGATATCAAAGTAATTTTCAAAGAGGAAGACAAAGTCAAAGAGGAGGCTATGGTAGAGGTGGAGGAAGAAGTTGGGGACAGAATCAATCCTACAACACCACCTACTACAACTATGCAAATGACACACAGAATGAAAGTCATACATCATTGATGATGAATTCAATCAGCACATCAGACAAAGAAGATCTAAAGGTATTTTACATTGACTCTGGATGTTCTAATCATTTGTCAGGAAACATAGAATTGATGTCAGATTTGGAAAAAGGCATTTCTAGTCACACAGTTCAAACTGGTGATAATACAAGACATAGTGTACATTCAATTGGAAAAGTGAAATGCAAGAGTGGAGCAGATTTGCTAACCAATGTTTTGTATGTTCCAACAATACCTAAAAACTTGATTAGTGTGGGACAGATAGTTGAAAAAGGTTTTCAAGTCAGGTTTACAAATGAAGGAGTATTTGTGGAAGATCCAGAGAATGGATATAATCAGATTGTCTCTGGTAAGAAAGAAGGTAGACTCTTCACTTTAAGAGTGCAAGGAAACATTGGTCAAGCTTTGCTCACACATGGTGAAGCAGTGATTACAGAACTTGATCTCTGGCATAAGAGATTAGGTCATTTCAATGAAAGAGGAATTAAAGCTATGATTGCTAATCAGTCTATACTAGGATTACCAAATGTGCAAAGTCAACATATGGTTTATAAATGTGAAGCATGTCAAATGGGTAAAGCACACAGGTTACCATTACAAAAGAAAGGATTCAAACATGATGGAGTACTTGAGCTCATTCATACAGATGTATGGGGACCAACAAAAGAAGGATCTATCAGTGGCTCAAGGTATTATGTTCTTTTCATTGATGATGCTACAAGATGGATAACATTATATGTTTTGAAGGAAAGATCAGAAGTGTTTGGAGCCTTCAAGCATTTTCATGCATATGCAGAGAGAGTAACAGGTCAAAAGCTTAAAAGACTGAGGTCTGATGGAGGGGGAGAATACTTCTCCCAAGAGTTCAATGATTATCTTTGGAATGCAGGTATTAAGAGAGAAATAACTTGCAGGTATACACCACAACAAAATGGTGTAGCAGAAAGAAGGAACAGGACTTTGGTTGAGTTTACTAGAGCTATGCTAAAGGAGAAGAACTGTCCAAATTATCTTTGGGCTGAGGCTGTAAATACAGCTACATATCTTGTGAATAGATTACCATGTGCAGCTCTGAATGGAATGACTCCATACGAAGCTTGGTGGGGTAAGAAACCAACACTAGATCATTGTAGAGTGTTTGGATCAATTGCATATGCTTATGTGCCATCACAGCTTAGGCATAAACTTGAACCAAAGGCAGAAAAATATGTGTTCATTGGTTATGATGAAAAGCAGATGGGTTACAGATTGTGGAATCCTCTAACCAAACAATTTATTGTTTCTAGAGATGTTACATTTGATGAACAGAAAAGTTGGTATGCAGATCAAAGTCATACAACTGAAGAATTTGAAGAAGAGGTAAGAAGATGTGAGAAAGGAAAATCAATTGTGCACGTGAATAGAGATGAAGACTATATGCAAGCAAGTACATCCAGAAGTGGATTAACAAGAAGAAATGAAGAAGCTCCTATATTTGATGAAGAAGTGTATCCAGACACATATGAAGAATGTGAACCAAGAAGGTCAAGCAGGACTAGAAGACAACCAGAAAGGTATTCTTATGATACTTCTTACATAACTCAGAAGAACTATGCATATATGGTCAAAGATGATGAAGAACCTCAGAACTATGATGAAGCTAAAGGTAAGAAGCAATGGGAAGAAGCAATGAAGGAAGAGTTCAATGCACTGGAGGAGAACAAGACATGGGAACTTGTTCCTAAACCAAATGGTAAGAAAGTAATTGGAAATAAATGGGTTTATAAAGTGAAGAAGCTTGCAGATGGAAGTATAGCCAGATACAAAGCTAGACTGGTGGTGAAAGGCTATGCCCAGACCTATGGCATAGATTATGATGAGACATTCAGTCCTGTAGCTAAGATGTCAACTATAAGGACAATAATTGCTATTGCAGCTTCAAAAGGATGGACTCTAAGTCAATTGGATATAAAGAATGCATTCTTGAATGGATACATATCAGATGAGGTATACATGGAACAACCTCAAGGATTTATAGATTCCAGGTATCCAAATTTTGTTTGCAGGTTGAGAAGAGCATTGTATGGATTGAAGCAAGCTCCAAGATCTTGGAACTATAGACTGGTGAAGTATCTCAATGATCTTGGATATCAAAGTTCAAAAGCAGATTCAAGTCTACTTATCAAAAGAACAGAGGAAGGTACAATCTACATTTGTATTTATGTAGATGACATTATAATCACAGGTACTTCAGATGAAGGAATCAAGGAGGTAAAGAGATTACTTGAGAAAGAGTTTAAGATCAGTGACCTAGGAAAGTTATCATACTTTCTTGGAATGGAAGTTACTTATACAGATCATGGCATATATGTGTCACAAGAAAGGTATCTTCTGAACTTGTTGAAGAAGTTTGATATGGAAAATTGCAGAGAAGCTTCAACTGCACTTGAAGTTAATCACAAGCTCAGTAAATATGATGGTGCAGACTACAAAGATATGAGGAAGTATCAATCTCTTGTGGGTAGTTTGATTTATGCTACACTAACAAGACCTGATCTTAGTTATGCAGTGGGAGTTTTGTCACAATTCATGCATTGTCCAAAGGACCCACATTGGATTGCAGGTCAAAGAGTTCTCAGATATATCAAAGGAACTATAAAAGAAGGATTATATTATCCTTTTACATCAGATTTGAAGTTGAGAGCCTATAGTGATTCAGATTGGGCAGGTAACCAGGATGACAGAAGATCAACTCATGGTTACATGATATACATTGGTGATAAGCTTGTAAGTTGGTGTTCAAAGAAACAACATACAGTAGCATTATCATCAACTGAAGCAGAGTACAAAGGACTTGTGGAAGCAGCTAAGGAAGTCATATGGATGCAGACATTGTTCAAGAGCTTAGGCATTGATCAAGGTACACCTACAATACATGGAGATAATATGAGTTCACTTTATCTTGCAGCAAATCCAGTATTTCATGCAAGGACAAAGCACATAGAGATACAATATCATTTTCTCAGAGAAAAGGTAATGGAGAAGGAGATTGAAGTGGAGTACATTTCTACTAAAGATTAGTTAGCAGACATAATGACAAAGAGCTTGGATGGTGTGAAGACTAGCAGATTCAAAAGCATGGCAGGAGTAAAAGAAAAGAAGAAGATATGAAGAAACAGGGAATGTCAATTAGTGATTGAGGGGGAGCTGTTGGAGAAACACTCACTAATTGGACATATATTTGAAGGTCAAAACTTAGGAAGAAAACCCCATGCCTATGTGAAGGGACAAATTCACAAATGTATTATACTTGTAAAGTTAGTTCACTTTAGTTCTAGAAGCTTTTCAAAAGTTACGGGAATGAGAAAATCTATATAAGTTAGTTAGTATCAACTGACGCGTAGAGAGAGAGAAAGTGAGAAGAACTCATTTTTGTATGACTGAGTATAGTCGAGCTTCTCTGAGTGAGAAAGCATCTGTAAAACTTTTGAGTTTTTTATAGTTATGAGAAGAACTGAGTAAAGTTCTGTGTATGAGCCTCTCTCCATCATCTCCATGATTACCTACTGTGTGATGAGTTACAAAGATCAAGTTTTCCAAGCAACTCGATGCCTGGCATCGAATCTCTGTTGATAAGTCATATTTTCTTTTATATTTTTCATTCAGTACTGAAGTGTTTGAAAAACATGATGTTGTTGGAGCAACTCGATGCCTGGCATCGAATTCCAGTTGATAAGTCATATTGTAAGTGTGCATAAGATCACCTATAGTTTTGGTGTCCAGAAGGTCAAGACTTTATGCGGGAAGTCGATGCCCGGCATCGAATCCCTGCTGAAAAGTGGCCAAAAACATCCCAAGTCGATGCTCGGCATCGAATTCTCGTTGCAAGTCGATGCTAGGCATCGAATTCTAATTTTAAACAGGCGCTCTTACTAAAACAGGCAAGTTTTCCAGTTTTGGAAGGTCATACAGGGTCATCTTGTGAGGGCCATAACTTGAGTTCTAGAGGTTCGTTTGATGCATATGATAGCTTGTTGGAAAGCTCTACTCTTCTAGTTTCAGCCTATAAAGTTTCATAGAGAAATAATATGTGAGCTAGGAGAAATTAGCAAAATACTGAAGGTATGTCATTTCAGTGACTAGGAATTTCTGTAGAAGCAAAGTTCTCACTTTAGGCTATCATTTCTCAAAGTTTGGAGTGGCAATGAGTTAATGGTGACCATAGAGGTGTTCTAGTGTCACATTAATTCATTTCTTGTGGTGTTTCATACATCAACATGGGGTTGTGGTTCCTGAGCTTGCTGTGTTTCCGTTTCGAGATTAGAGTCGTAAATTAGCCGAGCCACTTCTTCGCCAGTGAGATCATTGAGAGTGAAGCCTTGTGGAAATTCTAAGTTGGACGGGATGGGTGGAAACACTAGATTGGGTCCTTCTGTGCTTGGTCTTGGTAGCCGGATAGTGAATGGCCTAACGCGTCGTGTCTGGGGAGGGGTAATGTCTGGTGTAGTGGTGGCTCCCCTTGGTTGAGCGCAGGGTAGTTGTACTCCCCCTCTCATCTTTTTTGATGGAGGACCAGCCGCTGAGAGCCTTCTCTGGAATTCTTGGGCTCGAGACCATACGAGTGCCCGCTGAACCGGTACGTCATAGGCTAAGCATCGATAGATTATTTTGGTCAGAGCACAACACCCGTGGAGCACATTTTTCTGCTTCTTGTTCCACCGTTGATGGGCTAGGTGGATCTGATCTATGATCCAATGTGGCACATTGATAGGAAGATTTTCCATTTCTGCCAGATACAAACTAAACCATATCTTTTTTGGTGCCATGGTGAATCTTTCCTGGGCTGGAAAAGCAAAATGCTGCATGACGGTCCGTAGGTGGAGCGATGGTCGGTGTCATTACTACCATATCCTTCAGTTTGTTGAGATCTTTATGTTTCATTCTGCCTGGAACCATTGTCTCCTTTTCAGTAGGAATGTGCATGCCATGCATGTTCAAAGCTTCTCGTACCAGATTGAGGGACAGTTTGAATCTTTTTAGTTCATGGCCTGGCAACAGTGAGGGTAACATAAAAGTGTTGTCACCTCCCTTGGCTCTGCTAGGAGTGATGGTACTGATAAGATAAGAACAACGTAAGAAATCTGGCTTTGGAAAATGTGCCCTAAAATAACTGTCCAGCCCTGCTTTGGTCCATACAGAACGCATTACTTCGGCATTCTGATAGCTCTCAAATTCGCGCGTGAAAAAATGGTAGCGTCCCCATTTACCGTTAAACTCCAATTCAGCTTCCCAAAAATAAGTTCCATCACCCAAAGGTCCTGCAACATCGCTGAACCAATGAGCGTGTTTACCCACTTGAGAGGTGTGTCCCTGAGGAGGATCCTGAATTGGGAGCACATGCACATCTTGAAGTTCTTGCGGTCTTCCGGTGAGATGTGGTTCGAGGAGGAGTGTTTCTATATCCACGATCTGTGCGCTGGATCCGGCATGAGAACTGGAACCTCCGGCTTCTGCCATAGCTATTGCGTGCTACTGGTTCTGTCGAGAATATAGAACATGCGTTAATATTGTAATGGACAAGATAGAACACGTTTTGCCCCCGTTACAATATTATCGTGAGGTGATTAATGGGTTAGTGGTCGTGAGTGCACGATGCCCGTGTGTGTAGTTAATGCCTGGATGATCCTAGGGGCTAGATGGAAAGATGCAGTGTCTGAAGAATGTAGTTAGTAATTGGAGATGAATTCACAAATTGGGGTCGGGGGGTTTATTACAAATCTTGGGTTGCCAAACACCATGGATGGCTTTTGATCGTGGTTTTGTGGTGACTAGGGATGATTGCATGAGTAATTCTGCTGGGGGTTGTTGTGTCTTTGGGACCCATTTACGAGTGATTCTATTGGAGCGCATGGAGGAAAGCGTGTTCGTGTGTGATGTGTACGACTGGGCCTTAGATGTTCGAATGAGTGAAACATGTAGTACAGGGTTCGGCCTTTGTGTCCTATTTGAGCCCGCAAGCAAGCCTTAGGCACCCAGATTTGTCGTGATTGTGGGCTAGCCTTCATTGACTTCTTGGGTACCCAAATAGACTTCACTTTCGCAGAAGAATGTATGAAGGACTTCTTATTAGTGTCGTGTTGGTGATCACTAATAAGAAGTTTTGGCAGTGGTGTTGGCCTGGTCGGAACAGGGTGTTCGCCTTTTCGCCTCCATACTTGTTTCGGTGGTTGGATCGCCTTACTTCGTACTTTCTTTTGGCCTCCATTATAGGGCATCTGCTTCCTCTGCTTTCGATCCACCTTAGGTTGCCGCGTCCCGATGGCCTTTGGAAAAGAAGGGAGTTCCGTCTTATCCTCGACTCCGTTGTTGAGACAGCCCTCTTTCTGCATCATACAGTTCTGGACAAGAATAGCATCGTCAACTTCATGTGCGCCCCTGGAAGGACCAGGAGTTTTTGCCTTGCCTAGTTCCTTGAGTGCTCCGTTTTCCAATTCAACTGTAATTCGACTATGATTCACCCATACCTGAAGAAGTCCCCTTCTTAGGTTTAGGTCGACTGCATGATCATAGATCCAGTCCTGACCCAAGACAAGAGGCTCAGTGAGGTCCTCATCTTGACACACTAGTACTTTGACTGTCATTACTTCGTTTTGAATGTAGAGGGGAAGTTCCACCTCGCCCATGCAAGGGGTTTCCACACCTCCCAATCCTATGAGATATGCTTCTATAGGATTGACAGCTAATTTCAACTCTTGACAATAAGACCATTTAACAGCACTAGTGGCTGCACCTGAGTCAATCAAGGCTCTTACAGTCCTTGCACTCTTTCCTTGTCCTATATCTAAGGTTATGAAAGGGCGTCGATCAGTTATCTTATGTGAGCTAACACCTGAAACTTCCACATAGCCATGGGATATCCTTGATCTGCATCTGCATCTATCCTAGGTTGCTCTCTACCCTGTCTTCTCAACTTCATTTTCCTTATGCGTTCTAGAGCTTCTGCTTGAGCTTCTTCTCGAACTCGCTTTTCTTCTTCTTTGCGTTTCTTGGCAGTATTGAGTCGACTTAGCATTTCCTCTGTGAGAGGTTCCTGATATAACTTGACTCTGCATCCGCTTATGTAGCTTGGGAGAACATCGCCTTCTAATGTGGCTAGTTGCACTGCTCCACTTGTGGAGATCCTATTAATGATCATGGGTCCATAGCCACGCTTCTCTAACTTTCTCGCATGTTGCTTCAGAGCGTAGACTAAAATTAGATCTCCTGCTTTCAAACCTTTATCCTTAACGTGGGCATCAAAGTAAGCTTTCTGTCGTTTCTTAGCCGCATATATCCCTGCAGCCGCTCTCAGTCTTGTTTCTCCTAATCGTTCAAGGTCAAAAAGTCTAGAGGAGAGTTCATGACCTGTCCACTCATGCTCCTGTGCTACTTGCAATGTAGGTATTAAGAAGTCCAACGGTAGCACCACGTTTTGGCCAAATACCATCTGAAAGGGCGTGGCTTGGAGTACCGTTTTATAGGCGACTCGGTATGCCCAAACAGCATGGTGTAGCTGTTTGTCCCAATCAGAGCGTTTATTGTTGACTAATTTCGTCAGTACATTGCATAGGATTTTATTGGTGCTCTCCGCCTGGCCATTTGCTTGAGGGTGATAGGGGGCAGACTTCTTATGTACTACCAAGAATTCTTGAAGCATATTTTCAATAACTTCATTCAAGAAGTGGGTGCCTCTATCACTGACCAGCTCTATAGGTAGCCCGTATCTAGTGAATACATTCTCAAATAAGAACTTAGCTGTTGTTTGAGCATCGTTCTTCGTTGTAGCTTTTACTTCTACCCACTTGGTTAGATAATCCGTGGCAACAATGATATACTCAGCATGGGAACCCTTAGCTGGGGGATTAATAGGACCTACGAAGTCTATTCCCCACTTAGAGAATGCACGTCCACCCATCATAGGTTTCAGTGGCATCTCATCCTTACGTATAGGATACTGAGTTCGCTGACAGACATCGCACCGTTTCACATAGGTATGTGCATCCATGTGAAGGGTTGGCCACCAGAAGCCCGCAAATAGTATTGCTTTGATCACCCGATCTGGTCCAAAGTGTCCTCCTGCTACACCTTGGTGAGCAGTTTCCAAAATCTGAAGATATTCACTCTCATGGACACATAGTCTCAGGTAACCATCTTTACCACGCTTGTATAAATTATCACCAATGAGTGAGTAATCCTGAGCCTCTTGTTCTAAACTCCTTTTCCTAGCTAGAGTCATGTCTAGAGGGAATGTTTTCGTCCTCAGGAAGGATACTAGAGGTTCACTCCAATCTGGCACTATGGACACTTGATAAAGAGTGGCATGTTCCAAGGTGGTTTAGTGCAACAGATTGGGCATTCCTTGCACAACTTTTGGACATCAGCCTCCATAGTTGGCCAATGCACTCCAAGTCTCCTCAATGTTTGTAAGGTTCTTTGCTTTGAATAGTGTTGCTCTAATGCACCTACATGTGCTAGTTGCAACCATTTAGCGTACTCATCCTCTTCCACACAACAAGCCAAGATTCCTTGATCTGTGTGCTTGTACATACTTCCTGCCATGATGTGATACTTCTGGGCTTTCACTACCTCTCTATTCTGTGTGTTTACCACTGGATGGTTAGGCCCGTATGTCAATACTGGCACTAGTGGCTTGGCCCACTGTGGCACCACTTCCAAATTAAACAAGTAAGCATCAGGAAGGTCATCTGACACTCCTTGTGGGGCTTCTCCAGATGTGAGCCTTGAGAGATGGTCTGCTCTCAGGTGAGTTCTGCCTTTCCTCACCACTACCTCAAAATCATATTCCATTAGTAAGAGAAACCATCTTACTAATCTACCTATATTGCATGGCTTGTTTACTAGATACAACAATGCCTGATGGTCAGTAAAAAATTTAAACTTATTTGCAAGCAAATAATGTCTAAACTTTTTAACCGCATACACCATGCCTAATCCTTCTCTTTCCGTAGTGGTATAATTTCGTTCAGCTGCATTCAATTGTCTACTAGCATAGGCAATTGGAAGATCCATATTACCTTCACCAGTAGGTTGTGCGAGTACACACCCAATAGCATAATTGGATGCATCCACATGAACATGAAAAGGTTTATTCCAATCTGGAGTAGTCAAGATTGGTGCTGAACATAATCTCCGTTTAAGCTCATTGAAGGAGTTCTCACATTCGTCCGTCCACTCAAAGTTAGTCAGAAGTCCGTACATGGGCTTTGCAATGACAGCATACATGTGAATGAAACGTCGGTAATAGCCACAATGTCCCATGAAAGCTTGAACTTCTTTGACATTCTTTGGTCTAGGTAGTTCTGCAATAGCCCTCACCTTCTCTTCATCCGTAGATATGCCATTCTTTGACACTATGTGTCCTAGAATCTTGCCTTGCCTGACCATAAAAACGCACTTTTCTGGGTTCAGGCAAACTTGATATTCTCTACATTTGTCAAAGATTTGTCTGAGTTCGGGAATATGGGTTTGCCTAACGTTGGAATGAGCACAAAGATCATCAACATAAACTTCTAAGTTCTTCCTCAGGAACTCTTTAAATACATGGCACATCAATCTTTGGAAGGTAGCAGGTGCGTTGGTAAGTCCGAATGGCATTACTCTAAAAGCAAATTTGCCCCATTCTGTAGCAAAAGCAGTCTTATGCTGGTCTTCTAGAGCAATGGCTACTTGATTGTAGCCCGAAAATCCATCCAAGAAGCTGTACACTTCCTTGCCTGCCACTCTTTCTAGTAGATGCTCCGTAATTGGAAGTGGATAGTTATCTCGGATAGTGGCTGCATTAACCTTCTTCAAGTTAATGCACACACGTAGTTTCCCATTCTTCTTGGGCACCACCACAATGGGGGATACCCACTCAGTGTGCTCAATTTCATAGATAAATCCAGCTTCTACCAACCTATCTATCTCTTCTTTGATCTTGGCCGCATAATTATCATTATATGTATATGGCTTTTGCTTAGAGGGTTTGACATCTGAGGTCATGGGAATTGTGTGTGAGTAGATATCGGGGTCAACACCCTTCAAATCCTTGTAACTCCAAGCGAATACATCTCTGTATTCTCTTAGCAAGGCTATTAGCGCATGCTCTTCTTCTTCCGTTAAGTCGTGCCCTATATAAGTACATCTTTCTTCTCCTTCTTCTAGGGCCACTACTATTTTCTTGGTGGTTTCTTTGTTATCATAGGCCTCTCCTGATTGTGCCTCTCGCTTAGGCATTCTGATCATGACTCTTCTGTCGTCTATCTCATACTTTTTAAAGTTTTCAGGGACCTCAAACAAAGATTCTTCCTCGGTTTGTGTAACTTCTCTCTTCTTTCTTTTGTTTCCTTCTTCCTTAGGAGTTACATGCGTGGCTAGCCTTACATCATTTGTAAGCTCTCCATACCTCTGGGGGTGAAATTCTACTTCGTGGAAGTATTCTTCATCTGATGCAAAAGGTGGGTCCATAATGATTGACTCTAGATCGGAGTCACTTGCATCCTCAAATGCATCAGGGCTAGGTTCACACTCTTCTAACACTGCCTCTCCCATGATTGGCTCTATTGAAAAGACTGAAATGTCATAGCCATCCTCATCACAATGAGGTGTCCATTGTTCTTCGTTGATGGCTACATCCATTGTTGCTAGGATTTCTGCCCAGCCATGGGGTTCAAATTCCTCATCAGGAAATACGACAGGTGCATAGGCTGGGTCTTGAATTGATCTATGTGTTTCGTTTGCACCTATTTCTCTGGCCGTTTCTCTTTTCTCCTCTTCTACTGCCACTTTGCACATCCATAAGTGGGTGTCTTCATGCATCCATGAGGATCCTGATCCTATGGAATGCACAGATTCCGTATCATCTTTCGCTCTATGGATGGGATTCCATTGGATAGGAGGGACATCTCTATGAGAATAATCTTTGAGATTGACTTTGGTTGTAACACCTAAGTGCTGCAGATACAAGGAATTGGTTCCCCAATCCTGTACCACTTGCAACTGTCGCATAAACGGTCTTCCCAAAATCATCTCATAGGCATGATTTTTGCTAAAATCACATATAGCAAATGTGTGCTCGAACTCAACGCCACAAGTGGTGAGAGTTATTCCTTCTAGCAGTCCTAAGGGTCTCTCAATATGGCCATCGGCCATCTGCAATTTCATCCTCGTGGGCCTGAGTGCTGGCTTGTCCCAACGCTTCCATAGGGAAGTGGTAGCGATTGCAACTCCTGCACCTGAGTCCAAAATTGCCTTGGTGGTGTACCCCTGGTAGGTAATGGGAAGATAGGTGTTCCCTTCTTCGCCTTCACACATGTCTCCTATCTTATCCAAGGGTATTTCTGGCACTGTTCTATGGGATCCTACTCGGGAATGTGATTTTGCAACTTCAGTTACTTGACTGGCTACTTGTTTCCGCGCTTCTGGTCTAACCTTAGACGGTTCTTCCAAAGTGAGATCGCGCTGCACCTTGGTGTTCTTTACTACCTCTGTGTTCTTAAGTATGACTGAGTCGTCGTTCCTTACCATGACTGTGGGTGCTCTCATGCAAGTAGACTTGGCTTCCCATGGGCCTGTGAAGTGGGGTAATTCTTGTAAAGAATTAGACTCAAAGTATAATCTTTCCTGAGAGTGGATGCTCTCCTGTTCCTCATAAATGGATGGGATGTCTTGTGGGAATTGGTCGTGTGCATCATCCACAAGTTCAAAGGGAGGGGCGACATCACTTTCGTTATCCCATTTGTCTTCTTGAATCTCTCGTAGGAAGTCTGGTGCAAACCGATTCATAGAAGATGATGTGTCTGGCTCCGTAGAGTTAGGCACATACGCAACCTGGAAAGGAGGGCTTATTCTATCATTGGCTCTCTCTTGGTTCTCATAGATGGCTGGAGCACAAGCTTCCTGGGGAGGATTACTTATTCTATTACTTTTCCGAATAGGCTCATACGCTCCCTGAGAAGGAATGTAGGCAACCTGTGGAGGTACGTAAGCTTTCGAGGGAGGCTCATCTACCTTTTGGGGGGAAAAATAAGCTTCTTGAGGAGGCACATGGGCTTCCTGAAGAGGCTGGCTTATCCGTTCTCTTGCCCTTTCCCTTCTTTGAGGGGCAGGTTCCCTTCCTGATTGTGCAATTAGCTTCTCTATTCTTTCTAACAGTCCATCAAAGTGTAATTGCGTCTTAGCTGAACTAGATATGTGAAATAGGCGACTGGCTTCAAACATGGTCTGAGCCAATTCCACCATTTTGGCACAAATTTTAGTTCGTTCAAGCTCTAGTTCTGCTCTAGGGTAACACTTTTCATGATCAATTACGGTTGGCCCTTCTTGGATTCTGGCCTGATATGCTTTAAGCATCATATTAAGGTCCTCGGGAGTGGGATCTGCTAGGACTGATCCTACTCTAGGTGGTGGTGGAATTAGGTGAGGCGGGTTGGAAGGTGGCGGGTCGGATGGAGATGGGAATGGTGGTGGTGGGGTAGTGTGAGAGGGAGTTTGAGATGTGAGTTCAGTTATTTTGGCCTTTGTTTCTCTTATGCTTTCCTCAAGTTCACTCATCTTTTTAGCCCATTGTCTTTTCATTCTTTCCCTACTATCTTTCCAAGCTCTAGTCCTTTTCTTGGTTATGCTCTCGGTTTCACTAGTCTCTGGGTTCTTATCCTGGTTTACGCTTTGGTTTTGCTGCAATGCTTGAGCTCTAGTGACTACCTGTACAGGTGCAGTGGATGTGACACTCCCTGTGGGATCTACCACTAACACAATCACGTTAATAGGAGTGATTTTGGGCATATTATTAGGATTCTTAGGACACTCTCGTAAGAGATGCTCCTTTCCACAGTCTTGGCAAAAGCCTTGAATTGTCACTGACTAGGGTTGTGTAGGTGGAGGTAAGGGGCAATCACGGATGAGGTGATCTCCTTGACATCTGTAGCATGGTCCTCTAGGAAATGGAGGTCTTATTTGCCTAGGTTGAGGTCTAGGGTTGGGATTTGCATACCTGACGTTTGTGTAATCAGACTCCCAACTAGGTTCATTTGGCTCTTCACTATAGTATGACTCACCATGTTCAGGAGATTGCATGTAGTAAGCCTGGAGGCTATCTATATGTGTCGAATCAAAGCTATGGTCACTAGGGTCACTTTCTGAGATCAATGGTGTTACTGGGACTATAGCTCTGTTCAAATTCTCTTCTGCAGCTGCATACTTTACCGGGATCACATTAGCTGGGGCAAGGGGTTGTTGTGTTTAACACCGGCTGAGGCCTTTGTTGATTTTGGTATTGTGGTTGGTAGGTTTGTTGAGGCCTAGTATACTGTTGTGGTGGGTACTGATTCTGGTATCTACCTTGCTGTGGGTATGGCTGAGGGTAGGGTTGTCTAACCGCTTGCTTATTGTATGGGCAGTCTTGTGCTGTGTGATTAGTGTATCTCCGCTCTATGGTGCAGTACTGGCTACTAGGATTTACTTGGGGTTGAGCCATAATGGGACACACGTTCGCCATATGGTCACCGCCGCATGTATAGCATCTTTTGACAGGGGCAAACCTTGGAATTTGTTTGCTAGTGACACCTAGTTTTTGCGCTACTTTCTCAGCAAGTTCCTCAATTGATGTGGATTGCGTGGAAGAGAGGCAAGAGGCACTATCTGAATCTTTGTATATTTTGGAAAGCTCCAGCTCCTCCCCTAGGTTATCCTCGATGTCAATGCACATGCGTACACACTCTTCTATTGACCTAGGGTCCTTCAGATACACATAAGATCTGAGCTTGGTGCTCAATAGTCTATCTAGGAACAAAGCCACTTGCTTGGCTGGTGTGGGGAGCTCCGAAACAGGGCATCTTTCAAGATACTGCCTAAACCTTCTCCCTGCAAGTCTCACGGTTTCTTGAGGGGTTTGCTTGAAGCTGTGAATCAGCGAGGAAGTATTATGTCTTATGCCACTTTTAGAGAATTCAATAATGAAAGCCTCTAGAAGTTGGTCTATGCTCCTGAACTGCCTCTCATTCAATGGTTGAAACCACGTAAGGGCTGTGTTCCTAAGGGTTAGACCAAAGGCATTGTACTGCGTGAACAGATCTTCCACTTGTTCAGCTCTCAAAACTTGCCTAAACTCGGCCACATGATCGTATGGATCTCCGGTGCCATCGAAGTAATTCTTCATGGACTTAACTAGCTGAGTTGGTCTCAAAGTCCTTGTATGCTCTCTAGGTCGTGGTAGAGGGAAATCATCGGCATTTCTTCGGTTACCCGGGGCTCTATGTTCCTCAGGCTCTACTCTATTTGTTTCCGTCCTCGTTCTTTCTCTGCCCACTGGGTTGGCAAAGCTTACTTCAGGTCTATCTCTATGTCTATCTCTTTGAGATCCATGGGCGTGGGATGTTCCAGCACCTGGATGACCATAGGACACGTTCGATCTTGGTTGGGGAAAAATGAATTCACCCTTCCAAGTGTAAGCATGTCTATCATTTTCTGTGACCACAAAGATCCTCTATGAAGCATGATCCAAGTAGGTCACTCTACCTGGGCTATCAGGATCTTTAAACTCATAGATCATGATTGTTCCTATATCGATTGGCCGATCAGATTTGTACCTCCAAAAGGCTTCCTCAGTCTCTCGGTTTATAAGCAGATCTATGCTCTTGTTGTCTTGGGGAACCCACTCGGGATTGAGGATTCTAGTAAGAACAGATTTGCCTCTGGGGGTTCTAGGTTCTACACCCGTATTTCCTTGCTCCAAGTCACCTAAATCCGCTTCTGAGATCACATTTCCGAATTCATCTGTCCTATCTGGGTGACTGGTGACTACGTATATGGTTCCTTCTTTGTCCAAGTATACTCCGTTTTCAAACTTGACAGCTGGGTGCTCTAGTCCAATGGATTGGTCAGGGTTTTTAATCTGGACCACGGATCTTCCTAGACCGTCCTCATAGATGCTAACACCCAATCGATTGGTCCTAAGGTATTCCAACTGTGTTTTGTACGGGCCTTCTACCCTGAGCAAGTATGACACTCCTGAACTTCCCGTAGGTCGGTCCATGCCTTGAGACATCTCTGATTCACTGGTCTCAGAGCTAGGGTAGTGCGAGTGGTGGCTCAACTGCTGGGCCCAAGACCTAGCAGTGTGGTTGACACTAGCCTCTGAAGATCTAAGGCTTTGTCTCTCCCTTACTAGATGTCGTCCTGATCTAAGGTTCATATGCCTATTTAAGTAGCCCAATTCTTTGCCCAGAGTACAACCTCGTTGCCGGTCACTTTATATTAGTCACTTGATGCTTTTTAGTTATTTATCGTGTTTAGGGTCTTGTCTGATATCACGTCGTCAGGAATACTTGAATGTTCTTTGTACTTTTAGGTTGATCGTTCCACGTTAAGTTCTCTTCCTTTATGTGATCGACAGTACAGAGATTATGTTTTTAACTTGAACTTGAGTTTTTAGGTAGTCTTCAACTTGACAACTGCCTACCGTCGCCCTGGCTTACTTCTAGCACTATTCGTACTTAGCCTAAGCTAGGAAATCACAGAGGAAGTTGAGAATGTCCAACCTTACTTGTTGATCCCTTGCTTTATGGTGCTCAAGAACCCGGTTCTCAAGCTTGCGAAGAAACCTTGCTTTGTATGCTCTCAGTTGCTCTCAATGGACCTATAAAAGTCCCACGGTTAGCTCAATGCTTAGATTCAAAGGACAAAACCAACCACTTTCATTCATGTAACACAAACACATATTTGCATTGTGACTTTTAGGAAAATAATTCTAGAGACCCCTGACTTTGATCCCCCTGGGTATGGTCAACTTCAAAATGCCCTTACTGACAAGCCCTGGAGCTCCAAAAATGGATTTCGTATGAAAAAGTTATGACTGTTCAGGGTTTTGGGGCTAAAACAGGATTAAACTAGGTTAACAGGCAAACAGGAGTTCTCGAGTTACTTGGGTTGTGCCCTTGTAATGCAATACTACACCCTAGTGTTTGTCCCACACTTAGCCAAAATTTAGACCATCATTTTTGCCTTAAAAATTTGACCTAATTTGCCCTTCTAACGTGTTCGCAAAGTCTGTCGGTCGCGATTGACAGGTCAGTCGCGATCGACGTGTCGATCGCGATTGACAGGTCCGTCGTGGCTGTCAGTCGCGATTGACACGTGGCCAAAAAGTCAATCAATCGTGGTCAAAGGGTCGTTGACTCTGTCGATCGCGATTGATGTGTCGATCGCGATTGACAGGTCCGTCGCGATGGCTCGGTCCGTCGTGGTCAAAGCGTCATTGACTCTGTCGATCGCGATTGATGGGTCGATCGCGATGGACAGGTCGGTCGCGAGGGTCAATCAGTCGTGGTCAAACAATCGTTGACCGTGTCGGTCGCGATTGATGGGTCCGTCGTGGTCAAAGCATCGTTGACTCTGTCGATCGCGATTGATGGGTCGATCGCGATGGACAGGTCGGTCGCGAGGGTCAATCAGTCGTGGTCAAACAATCGTTGACCGTGTCGGTTGCGATTGATGGGTCCGTCGTGGTCAAACAGTCGTTGACTGTGTCGATCGCGATTGACACGTGTCGCGCGTATGATCCGTCAGTCGTGGTCAATCGGTCGTTGACTCTGTCGGTCGCGATTGACAGAGCCGTCGTGGGCTGTCGATCGCGATTGACGTGTCGATCGCGATTGACAGGTCTGTTTGTCGTAGTTTGTCGATCGCGATTGACAGAGCGATCGCGATTGACAGAAATCTGTGGAATTTCAAAAAACTAAACACATTTTTGGGAAGCTCTAGGCCTGTAGGTCATGGATATGCACTTTGTTTAGCAAATAGAGCAATTTTTCTGTCGGTCGCGATTGACAGAGGTCGGCGACACATAGACAGTTACTCAGATTTTCGTACCTGCGCGGAGTGCTGGGGATGATGATGCAGCCTGTACCTGCAAGACAGCTCAGAAAACATGCAAAAACAGCACATGCAAATTCGCTCTCTCGCTCTCTCTCGCAAGTGAAATGAGGGAAATGAGGTGGAGATGGTGATATGATCAAAAAAACTGAAATTTTTCGCGATGATGGAGATGGAGGTGGGAGATGGTGATGATGATGATGGTGATGATGGTGGTGAGGGAAGTAAGAGAAAAGTAAGAAGAGTAAAGAAATTACCTATGACGCCAATGTCTCAAATCTACGTCTTACCATCACACACTCGTCCTCAAAGCTCGATCCCCGGCAATGGCGCCAAAATTTGGTGTAGCTCAGTGATGAGTAGCACCTCCTTTAATGTCAATCCGGGAAGACGTGAGGATGGTATGAAGACCTCGAGCAAGTGTAGGCACAAGTGCGTGAGTGAGAAGCACACTAACATGCACACACATACACACACACGTGCACACACGGCAAGACAAAGAGTGAGAATCAATGGAGTTCTTAGATTACTTTCAAAAGCTCTTACAAGTTCATTTCAATTACAATCTAACACAAGCTAACCTCAAAAATGAGCTCTCTAGCTCCTTTTATAGTTTTTGACTAGCTTTGGCCCTGTCCAGACCTAGTGTCCGGCCTAGTTAAAAATTAGGTTCCAGGGCTTATTTGAGGGCTCAAACGAGATCTAAAAAATACGAAAATTGGTACGCAACTACTTCTAAGGCTCCTCAAGCTTGAGGACTCCTCGGCTTGCACAAAATGGAGCTACAAAAATGTGAAATGATATTTACAATGATTATTAGTGATAAAAATCATTGTTGTTGTAGGGGTTTCTTCTAATGATATGTCATACACATCTTTGAGCTCCCTACTTGCTCGTTCTTCTTGTGTACTCACTCCTTGATATCTGAAAAATTTATATGGCCTACTTGCCAGGTCTTCTTTGACTGCCATGTCTGCTTGTGCTGTCCCTTCGCTCTGACTCTCTTCGTCTTGTGGCTCCTTCAGTTCCCTGACTGCTGCCAACATGGGGCGGCTGGGCATAACGGATAGATCAAAAATGAGGATTTCCATGCCCTGATTAATGCCGATGAAATTCAAAAAAGTATAAGCCGCATGCTTGAATACTTTCAAAACTGTAAGTATCATGCTAAGTATTTTATTGGTCATTTTGATGGTCAAATCTGGTACTGTCGCATAATTGTGTAGCCTAAATTCGATGGTTTTGACCATATATTCTTCCGTTGGCAAGTAATTATGTGGCGGGCTCGGAAGCATGGGATAATTCAGCCACTGTTTATTTATAGTGCCATTCTTTTGCATATCCAAAAATTCTCTGGTATCCCTTCTGCGTGGTATTGGACAAAATGAAGGGTTTACCTGTAATAGATATGGTGCTGCTTGCCAATGCACCCGTAGTGTTGGATGTTTCTCCAAAAAATTTCTTCTCCAAATCGGTTGTGCAGCTTCGAACTCTTCTTGATTGTATGTGAATGTAATTTGTGTAAAATTGAGCTGCTCATCTGGACTCTTCTTTGTGGTCTTCTTTATGTATCGTCTCGTTTTCTCTTTCAATAATCCGTATGGAATATTAAATGGCTTCATGATCTTGTCCAGGTCTTTACCTTTGATCTTGGCCTCTTTCATTACCTTGATGACTTCATTTTCAAAATTCTCCGTCAGTCGGGACACCACTAGTGCCCGTTCCTTCTGACTTATTTCTGTAGTGTATGGCATTGGATGATCATCATGTATGTCTGCCAACTTCTCATGTAGTGGAGAATGACAAATCGGGGGAGATAGAGGACGTACCTCCACCTCGTCAGTAGGATTTTCCTTTATTGGCTCTACTGGTGTCCCGATCGGTGCTTTCTCTTTTATTTGAGTCTTTAACTGTGCTATGCATTCATCTTTCTCTTTTACTTCTTGCATGGCTGCCCTGAGTGCTTCTTTTGCTGCAAGTAACTCATTTCCGATTTCAGCCACATTATCCATGTTTTCACTGTAGCTTGTTGCAAGTTTTCCGTGTGCTATATTCAACTGCTTTTGTAATTCATTGATTTCCTGACTGTACTTCCTTTCTGATTCTTCTCTCACTGCGCGCTCTTGTTTCAACAACTCTGCATGTTGTGCTAGCTGATCTCTTAATTCGTTTTCTTTGGTTTCTGAGGATTCCTGTTGCTCGATCGGTTGATCATATAATAATGATTTCATTAATTCCTTATTTCTGCTTTGCAATGTGTCATTTTCTTCCATGTACAACTTGAGCTGTGTCTCTAGTAGAGTGCTTCTAGCTCTCATTCTCTCTTTGTCAGCTTCGCTTGCATCATATAATCTCTGTAAATTTGCGAGTTGTGCTTGCAGTTGATGATGCTGAGTAATTAATGATTCATATTGAGTTTTTGTTTCGAGCAATTCATTGTTTTTGGCCGTTATCGCCTTTTGTGCCTGGATAAGCTGTGATGACAGTTGTTCGCTCATTATCTGGAATTGATTCTTTTCTTGCATGACTTTATCATAGTCGGCATCTATATCCATCATTTGCTGTTGTGTATCCATGGCTGTCTGAATCATCTGCTTGACTACAGGCTTCAGTTGAGCAACATCCACATTAAGCCATGTTTTTGGTATACTCGGTTCTTCGCCGGTATTGACATCTTTTCCATGTGCCACATGTAATGTAGTGTCATGGGGCTGCCTAATCTGAAGTTGGATTCTTGGCTCAGCCACCATGTTTTCTTGATTTCCTTGAGGTGTATCATCTGATACCTCGATCACAATTTGTTCTTTGTTTTGTAATACCTCTGAATCCATGTTCACTGGAGTTTGGAGTTCCTCTTTGATAGGTTGTTTTACATATGTAGCATTGGTTGTATCTTCCTTGATGTTGATCTTTGTAGTATCATTTAATTGAAGGACATGCTCAGGTTCAATAGAATCTTCTACGTTCTTGTCCTTTTCCTCATGGTTGTTTGGCGTCACTTCCACTTGATTAATTTCATTCCATTCTTCTTCTTGAGTTTTTGTTTTTATATCAGTATCCAAGGTATCTTTTTCAGGACTGGATTCTGTATTGGTACTAGAATCATCTATGCCAAGTTCTTTGTATCTTCCAACTTGTCTTGGTGTCTTCTCTGTACTACGTTGCTGTTTTTCTTGACTTGCCTGTCTATAATGGTGACCTTGGATATTTAGATTTATCTGCCCTTGCATATATTGATGTGTCTCTTCGAGGGCAGCGGAAAGATCTCTTCTAGTGATAGGCATTTGAGTTGTCGTGATCTTTGGTAATACATGTGTTCGCTTTGATTGTGGTGTAGCTTGGGCTTCCTCCTCCCGTAGACGCTTTGTACCCCTCATGGGTTTTTGTGAGCTGGTTCCAGCTTCTTCCACCATAACCACTGCTTTCTTTTTCTTAGGGACCGTAGCGGACTTTGCATACTTGGCTAACCCTTCTGATGTCGGCATCTCCCGTAAGCAATTTTTCATGTCAAGGGCTTCATATATCAGTAATGTTAATGCAGAACTGCCATTCAGGAACTTCTTCTGGCCCCATTTCTTCTGGGCTTCAAATAACCTTTCTTGTACATAGCCATTCAAATTAATTTTGTTTCCTATTTGTCGCATGGCATGAGACAGCAGTTGTACTACTATCTTTTGTGGAGCTGTGTATCTGTGCATACTTAGGAAGCAGAAATGTTGGTGCACCAGACGGACAGCATCTTCGATGTCTATTCTGTTAATTTCCACAAAAGATCTCTTCTTAGGATCATGGCATTCTTCCTTGACACTAGTAATTCCTTCTTGATTCCATCCAAAAGCTTCGTTGATCAATTCATGTGTGAATTGAATTGTCTCCCATGTCCCTACTTTATCCAATACTCGTGCTTCTGGAATTGATATTTTTGTTGCTGCAGGCTGCAAGGTATTCATTACTTGTGCACACCTCTGAAAATCTGGAATATAGATCGGCAATTTGAGAAATGCCTCTAGGCCTGCCTACTTCCATACATCTTCAATATGCGGTAATCCTTGGATTATGGTCTTGAAGTCTTGTGACATAATAGGGAAGTAGTGATCCCTATCCATAATCTTGATAGTTGCCATGAAAATGAGTTCCGAGACTGGTTGGTCATCACGAAACCAATGGCCTCTGACTTTTGTTATCGATTCCAATGGAAGAAGCTGAACCTCTTCCACTTGTGTAGCTTCGGAATTGGTAGATGCCATCTGCACTCAATATAGAGTTTGAATTAGTGGCCATGGATTATCAGAAATCCTTCTTTATTTGTTTGTCACAGGTTCGACATTTCTCCGAGTGAATGGTGTCGTCCCTTTCCCGTGGGTGTGAGAAAGGTAATACCTGGATTTTTCACATTTTTAGATATTTTTATATTTTCATCTGAAAAGGAAAACAGAAAAGTTAGGTCATAGCCGAAGTGGTTATTATTTTTAAATTGATTTTCTTAATGCATGTATAGGTGCTCTCCTATTTCCCAAGGGGAAAATGTGCTTGACTATCCTGAAATAGAAGAAAGATGTGCCGAATGCTTGGCCTCGTAATGTGGCCCTATCATGCATACTTTAGGCCGTGACAACTCCATATGTGTGCAATTGGAAGTAGTTGTTTGATGTATGCAGTCTGTCTTGTCTTTCGGCACCCAAATCTGCTTCATTCTGGTGGAATGTAGTGTATTCTCCACCTTCTTGATGAATGTGGTTCTTCTCCTGTAGTAAGTCTGCTCACTCAGATTTTTGAATCTTAGATTGGCTTGTGTAGCGACTGCAGACTCCTTCTTTTTCCAATAGCTATTCTTCTGTGGATGTTTTGCTCGTAGCCCCTGTTGGCTTTTCTTATGTTGAGATTCCTCGTTTCGGTTTAGCTTCTTTGGAGCACATGATTTAGGAATCCATATTTGCGATCGGTTTGGTTGAGCGGCCATTACTTTCTTTGGGATCCATATTGTAGCACTTCGTTGTTGACCTGGCTGCTCAAAATTATTTGCTTTGTTACTTGCTTGGTTGCTCCGATGTCGATAGTGCTTCTGTCGTCGAAGATATTCCTTCACTGATCTTTCCTTATCCAAGCTTGTTGAGCATACAGAATAGGGTATATTTTTATAGGTACAGGTTTTGAATCACTCAGAGGACTTGACTCTCTTGTGCGTGGTGCTTCATTGTGGTTGTCTTCAGAATGTTTGACACTCTCGTGACTTGCTAGACTAGAAGATGGGGTGCAAGTAGAACTCAATGTGTCAGCACATATAGTACTTGACGAAGAGGTTTCTATGGTGCTAGTGAACACACATTCATGACTTTGTTCGTTGGACTGAACTTCTTTTTCTTTGCTAACAGATTTGATTGGTCTTTCGTCTAGCAGACTGAATACTTCGCGATGTCCTATTCTGGCTAAGATGTATCCTAGAGCCAATTGAATGGTTACTTCATATTCGTAAATCCAATCTTGACCTAACACTACTTCTTCGAGTAAATCCTGATCTTGACAAACTAACAGCTTTTGTTCCATAGTGTTGTTGCCAAGATGCAAAGGTAAGGTGATCTCACCTATGCATTGAGTAATTGTTCCTCCTATTCCTATCAGCTGTGCCATCGATGGGCGTACTTCCTCTTTGAGTTTCTGGGTCAAAGAAAGTTTGATACAGCTTACGGCAGCTCCTGTGTCAATGAGTGCATCCACTAAATGGTACTCCGTTTTACCTGCTCCCAAATTCAAATATGGTTGTGTTCTCTGTGAACTTAGGTTTTGAGTGGCTCTAAAATTAGCCATTGGGATGAGTTCTTCTCCTAGTCGATATCTCTCATCTCTCTCTCTCATCCACTCTTTCCATTTCTTAATTCGTTCTAGTGCTTCCTGTCTCGCTTCTTCTCGTATTCTCTCCTCCTCAATGCGTCTATTCTTGCCCTTGATTAATTGAGATATTGTTTCTTTGGTCAAAGGTTCTAGATTTTTTACTCAACATCCACTGATGTAGTTTGGTAATACGTCTCCATCTATGGTTGCTAAGCTGATGGCTCCACTTGTCGATATACGATTGATGATTAATGGGCCATATCCTCTCTTCTGCAACTTCTTAGCATGTTGTTTCAAGGTATATACCAAGACTAAATCTCCTTCCTTCAAACTTTTGTCCTTGATGTGAGCATCATAGTAGGCTTTCTGTCGTCGTTTAGCAGCATAAATGCCTGCTACAGCTTGTAACTTAGTTTCGTGAAGCTTTTCTATTTGATCCAATTGAGCTGATAGTTCATGTCCCGTCCACTCGTAAGTAGTTGCTACTCTGAGAGTGGGAATTAAGAAATCAATTGGCAAGATAGCATTTTGTCCATAGACTAAGTTAAAAGGAGTAGTGCCTATTGCGGTTTTATAGGCTACTCGAACTGCCCACAAAGCATGATGTAATTGTTTATCCCAATCTGATCTACCATTGTTAACAATTTTGGTGAGTACTGTGCACAAAATTTTATTCGAACTCTCGGCTTGTCCATTGGCTGGTGGGTGATATGGAGCTGATTTCTTATGAATTACCAGGAACTCATTCAGTAATGCTTCTATAACTTCATTCACAAAGTGCGTCCCTCTATCACTCACAATTTCTATCGGTAGTCCAAATCTAGTGAAAATATTCTCAAAGAGAAACCTGGCCGTGGTTCTTGCGTCATTTTTCTTGGTTGCTTTGGCTTCAACCCATTTGGTCAGATAGTCTGTGGCTACAATTATATATTCCGCATGGGAACCTTTTGCTGGGGGGCTAATCGGTCCTATGAAGTCTATTCCCCATTTCGTAAAAGCTCTGGCACTCATCATGGGTCTAAGTGGCATCTCATCTCTTCTAATTGGATATTTGGTTCGTTGACAAGTATCGCAACGTTGTACATATGTTGCTGCATCTTGATGTAGAGTTGGCCACCACATTCCAGCAAAGAGGATCATTTTTGCAGTTTTATCTACAGAGAAGTGCCCCCCTGCAGCTCCTGTATGTGCCATCTCTAAAACAGAAAGATATTCATCTTCATGAATGCACATTCGTAATTGGTTATCTCTCCCTCGCTTGAAAAGTTGGTTTCCTATAATGGCATAATCCTTACTTTGTTCTACAAGTGCACGTTTCCTTGCCGATGTGGCTCCTTCTGGGTATTCTTGAGTCTTTAAGAACTTTACCAGAGGCATGCTCCATCTCGGTGCTATTGTGGAATAGCATAGAGTTGAGTTCTCATCTGGATTTTGTTCTTGACAAATTTGGCAAGCTGATACATAGTTATGTGCGTCTCTCTGCATGGTCGGCCAATGTATGCCTAACCTCTTCATAGTTTGCCATGTTCCGTTTGCATTCAAATGAGTTTTCCATTGATTCACATGTCCTTTCTGAAGCCACATTTCCTGTTCGTCCTCTTCTACACATCTCATGAGTAATCCATTCGAATCCTGGTGATACAAACTTCCTGCAATGATATGAAGGTTTTTAGTCTTCCAAAGGTCTTGGGTTCGGTTTGGTGTGATCCCATCTTTAGGTCCATGTGTGAGTATAGGGATCAATTTTTCTGCCCATTGGGGACATACTTCCAGGTTAAAAAGGTATGTATCTGGCAAATCATCGGGTACTCCTATGGGTGGTTCTCCATGGGTCATTCTTGATAAGTGATATGCTCTTATGTGGGTGTTTCCTTTCTTGACTATTACCTCAAAATCAAATTCCATTAGCAATAAAAACCATCGTACTAGTCTTCCTGTGTTACAAGGTTTATTGACTAAATACAGTAGGGCTTGATGATCAATGAAGAATTTGAATTTGTTTGCCAATAGGTAATGTCTGAACTTTTTGACTGCGTACACCATCCCTAGGCCTTCTCTCTCCGTGGTAGTATAATTGCGTTCTGCTTGATTGAGTTGTCTACTGGCATAGGCTATAGGGTGGTCTAGTTTTCCTGTATCGGCAGGTTGAGCTAAGATGCAACCAATGGCATAATTGGAAGCATCCACATGGATGTGAAATGGCTTATTCCAGTTGGGTACTCGAAGGATTGGTGTTGAACTCAATCGACTCTTTAACTCATTAAAGGCTTTCTCGCATTCTTCGGTCCAATTAAATTGAGTCAATAATGCATAACGAGGTCTAGCAATTATGGCGTACATATGTATAAATCTTCGATAGTATCCACAATGTCCCATAAATGCTTGAACTTCCTTAGCAGTCTTTGGTCTTGGTAAATCTAGAATTACTTTGATTTTGTCTTCATCAGTTGAAATTCCATTTTTAGAGACAATATGTCCTAATATTTTCCCTTGCCTAACCATGAAGACACATTTTTCTGGGTTAAGGCATACTCGATACTGTCGACATTTAGCAAAGATCTTTTCCAACTCAGGGATATATTCTGATCGTATGGCTGAATAAGTACAAAGATCATCCACGTATACCTCCATACTTTTTCTTAGGAATTCTTTGAATACATGGCACATCAATCTTTGGAAGGTGGCTGGGGCATTCGTCAGGCCAAAAGGCATGACTCTAAAAGCGTATACTCCCCATTCAGTTGCGAACGCTGTTTTATGTTGGTCCTCAGGAGCAATGGCTACCTGATTATACCGTGAAAAGCCGTCCAGAAAACTATAAACTTCCTTCCCTGCCACTCTTTCCAATAGATGATCTGTAATTGGTAATGGGTAACTATCTCTTATAGTCGCAGCATTTACTTTCTTCAAATTGATACACACTCTTAACTTTCCGTTCTTCTTCGGTACAACCACCATAGGTGACACCCATTCCGTGTGTTCAATCTCATATATGAATCCAGCCTCTAGCAATTTGTCTATCTCTTCCTTTATCTTTGCTGAATACACATCATTGTATGTATATGGTCTTTGTTTAGAAGGTTTGGCTTCTGATGTCATGGGAATTCTATGGGCACATATAGATGGATCTACTCCCTTCAGATCCTTATAGGTCCAG
This sequence comes from Ceratopteris richardii, assembly GCA_020310875.1. NCBI lineage: Eukaryota > Viridiplantae > Streptophyta > Polypodiopsida > Polypodiales > Pteridaceae > Ceratopteris > Ceratopteris richardii. The sequence goes on along the minus strand of CM035417.1, from coordinate 19,292,677 downwards.
GCAAAGGCATCCCGATATTCCCTTATGAGGTGTATTAACTCTTGTTCTTCCTCCATGGAGACGTCCTGTCCTATGAAAGTACATCGTTCTTCTCCTTCTTCTAACGTCACTACTATCTTCTTGGTTTGTTCTTTGTTGTCATATGCTATTCCCGGCTGGGCCTCTCTTTTAGGCATTTGAATAGCAATTTTTCTCTCCTCTACTTCATATTTTTTGAAGTGAGCTGGCACTTCAAACTGATCTTGTAGTTTGTTTTCTTCACCTTCTGGCTCTTTATCTAACTCCCGCTCTTCTTCCTGTTTAGGTTCTTGGTTATCTTCGTTAGCTAGGGTACCTCTTATTTGATGTTCATCCTCAGGTTCCATCGGTTTTGGCTCCATCTCAATGCTCTCATAGTCCTCCTTCCATTCTTTCTCTATCACCTCTCCTTCTCCAGCTTCTTGAAGGACTACTACATAGAGACTAACGTCATACCCTTCCTCGTCAATGCATTCATTCATAGTTATCACTTCCTCATTCACACATACATCGAGGGTCGCTAAAATCTCCATCCAGCCATGAGGTTCAAACTCTTCATCTAAAAAGATTTGTGGCATGTAAGCTGGATCTTGTACAGACCTGGCTACTCCTTGCCCTTGCTGCCATCCCTTTCTCCTATCCTCTTCCTTTTTGGCAGTTTGGCAAATCCATAGATGAGTGTCCTCGTTCATCCAAGATTGGTCACTAGAACCTATGCTGTGAATTGATAGGTCGTCTTTCTCCTTATGAATTTGATTCCATTGTAAGGGGGGAACATCTTGATATGTATAAGTGTGAAGATTTATTCTCGTAGTAGTTCCTTCATGTTGTAGGTATACTGCATCTTTTCCCCAATCTTGCACAACCTTTAGCTGTCTCATGAAAGGTCTTCCAAGTATCATTTCATAGTTGCTCGCCCTTTCAAATTGACATATTGCTAAGGTGTGTTCAAATTCAACTCCGCATGTGGTGAAAACTACTCGTTCCAATAATCCCAAGGGTCTTTCTGTGTGTCCGTCAGCCATTTGTATCTTCATACGCGTTGGTCTTAAAGCTGGTTTTCCCCATTTCTCCCAGATTTCTCTAGTGGCAATGCCTACACCAGCTCCTGAATCTAAGATGGCTTTGGTTGTATAACCCCTAAAGGTAATTGGAAGGCAAGTATTCCCTTCGTCTCCCTCACTAAAATCTCCAACTTTATCAACTGGGATTTTTACTGTATTCACTTCGTCAATTATCTCTGTCTCTTTTGTCTTGATCTCCAACTGGCTGGTCAATTTTTCCTTCAAATGTGGTTTAATCTTCAACAGTTCTTCCAATGTCAGGGTACAAGGGATTTTTACCTTTTTGAGATGTTCTATGATGTCCGATGTTTGGACGGATGGGTTCGATTCTTTTTTCTTTATTGAGGGGATGCAATACAATTCTGAATTATGTTCGTACTCCCCTGTGTAATTGGGCAATTCCTTTACTTCCTCATCTCCTTTGCCACTAGGATTTATTGGTACAATTTCTTCTGAATTTAATTCAGGTATTGAACCCTCTATTTCGTTTTCTGCTTCTAGTTCTTCAAAGGGTGGTTCAATTCCTTCTACTTTCTTCCATCTGTCTTCTTGGACTCTTGCCCACAAATCTTTAGGCCATTCCCCTTCTACTTCGGGAATGATGGATCCTTCCCTTTTATCCTCATAATAATTGCCATTCTGTGTCTTACTTACTTCAGGTTTTTCGTGGTCACTGGAGATGATGCACTCTTGGAGTTCTCTTTCAGGAATTCGGTTATTAGGTAATGGCAATGCAGGTTTCTCCAAGGTCTGTTGAGCAACTTCTATCAATCTTTTGCAGATCTCCAACCTCTCCTTCTCTAGGTCACCTCTAGGATATTCTCTTTCATGTTGTTCGATGGTCGGTCCGGCTCTTATTCGTGCCTTGTATGCCTGAATCCACATGGCTAACTCTTCAGGCATGGGATCTGCTAAAACCGATCCAACCTCTTCTCTTTTATGTTTTTCAATTTTATTTTCTTTTTCAATTTTCTGTTCCTCCTTTGGGTTTTGTTCGCTCTTCTCATTTTCCTTTTTCCGCAGTAACTTCTTTTCTTTCATCCTATCTCTACGGTTCTTCCATCTTTGGGTTCTTTTACTTACAACACTTTTTTCAGGCTCTTCCGAGTCTTCCACTCTCTGTGGTGTGGATGTATTCATTTCTAGGTCACTTTGATTGTGTTCTTTTGGTTTTTCTGGGGTCTCTCTAGCTTTGGCTCTTGTTATCGCCTTCAAAGGTACAGTGTATTCCTTATCGCTCCCTGATGATTCAATCACTTCCATCACATTGATTTGCACGTTGGAGGTAATCTTGTTGGGGTTCTTGGGACAGTCTCTGAAAAGATGTTCCTTACCACAATCACTACAATAGCCTTCCCAGACGCGTTGTGGTGGTGGTGGGTTTGGCAATGTGCATTCTCTGATGTAATGATCACCTCCACATCTATAGCATGGTCCTCTGGGTACAGGCGATCTGTTCATGGGTCGGGGTGGTATGGTTGCTCTAGGAGCGGTGTACATTAATGACACATAGTCCTGCTCGTATCCGTATGAACTATCTGATACTTCCATGCCATAGGCATATGGTTCATACACTTGTCCATACTCCATCGTAGAGTTTTCATAATTGGGATATGTTCATTGACTATGGTCGTAAGATGAGTCATAAGGTTCATTACTAGCCAAAGGTGTGGCTGGGACTATCGCTCTCTCTAGGTTTTCTTCGGGTTGAGCTATCTTGATTGTGACAACGTTCTGAGGATGGGGCGGTTGTTGTCCTAGTACTGGTTGTGGTTGGGTGTATCCTTGATACGCATATGGTCGTGGCACTGATGCCTGCTGCTGATAAGTGGGATATCTGAAGGCTTCGCCTCCTTGATCTCTCTGGGGGCATCCGTAAGGTCTTATGTATGATGGTGCTGGTCTCGCTTGCCTATTGTAAGGGCAATTTTCTGTGCTATGATTTGTATATTTTTGTTCTATACTGCAATATTGTAGAGGTCCTGGGACAGGGGGTCTATTATAAGCATATGCAGGTGGTGGGACCACTCCCCTAGTACACAAGTGAGAAGGATGATCACCTCCGCACTGCATACATCTTCTGAGCATTGGTACTCTTATAGGGTTATTGGGGTAGTTCCTCTGGCCTTGAACGTTCAGTTTCTTTGCTACCAAATCAGCTATTTCCTCTACATTGTTTTTAGGGATTGTTGTGCTACTGGCCGAATCTTCACTTTTCAAACTACCTTGAGGTATTTTCAGATCTTCTGCCAGGTTGTCTTCTAGGTCTATACATTCCTTCATGCACTCTTGCAAAGTTTGAACTCTCTTTACATATACTAAAGATCTCAAAGATCCGTTCAACAACCCTTCCAAAAATAATGACACCATTTTATTTTGGGTAGGCCTCTCCTCTACTAGGCATCTGTCCACATACTGCTTGAATCTTCTTGCAGCCAATCTCACTGATTCGGTAGGGACTTGCTTAAAGCTATGGATCCAAGATGATGAGTTGTTTTTAATTCCTGACTTAGTGAATTCCTCAATCATTTCTTGGTAGACTTGTTCCATGTTTTGAAAATTATTAGGGTCCAATGGATGAAACCATGCTAACGCAGTGTCTGACAATGTGAGACCAAAGGACTCATATTCGATCAAGAAGTCTTCTACCTGTTCAGCTCTGATTACTTGTTTGAATTCAGCTATGTGATTGTAGGGTTCACTAGAGCCATCATAGTGATTTCTCATGCATTTAGCAACTTGAATTGGCCTTAATCTCCTTCCTGCTTTAGGTGGTCTAGGCATCACTGGAAAAACTGGTCTTCCTATTGGTATGCCTGGTCCTCTTGCTACTGGTGGTCTGACAGGAGCATGAATTCCATGTCTTGGGTCAATAGTTGGTTGAGGTCGGTAATTAGGGTTATTTGCAGGCATTGCAAACTGCACATGTGGTCTGACTAGGATCTGGGGTTGTTGTGTTTGTTGTGTTTGTTGTGTTTGGCCCGACTGTTGATATGAATCATTCTGGGATGTTCCTAGTGGGTTTCTTGTAGTAGTGGGTTGGTCCCTAGGGGGAAACACTGGAATATTTTGATATTTCAACTCAGCTCTTTCCAATTCTGTTAAGGGCCAATATCTTCTCTGATTCTCATCCAAATATGTGATGATGGTGGGGAAATCAGGATCCTGTAACTCATAGGTGGTAACTGGATTAGGAGCAGCTTCCCATATAGAGGAATGAGCTCTAAGCAGATGCTCCATCCCATTGACCAAATATACATCCATTAAGGAGTCATCTTGGGGAATCAGGTCTCCTCTCCATATCCTAGCTACAGTAGATCTCCCTCTAGGTGTAGTTACTTGCTCTTCATTCCCACCTCCATTTAAGTTTGAAGCATTATTTTCTCCTCCAATTTCATTAATGTCTTCTGGGTGTTCTGTGACAACATATTGGATATCTCTTTTGTCCATGTAAAAACCTCCTACATACTTGACTGCTGGTCTAGGCACGATGTAAGCCTCTGACGCCTTCTTTAATCTGGCCACTGATCTGTTTAGACCATCCAAATAAATAGGAATCTCATTTTGGTTAGTGTTCACGTACTCCAAGGAAGTTTTGTACTCTCCCTCAATGATTGACATCATGCCCGTCATGGGTACTGTGTTCTGCATATCCTCTGAAGCCATGGGAATTTCTTCCTCTGACTCACTAGAGGTCTCTGAGTAATGTGAACGGCTACTTGGATCTGCTACACTACCTACAGAAGAGATTACACTTCTTCGGCTTCCTAGGGTTCTTCTAGACCTCAAGTTCATCCACTTAAAAACTCTGAGCTTGAGCCCTCAAATAAGCCCTGGAACCGAATTTTTAACTAGGCCGGACACTAGGTCTGGACACGGCCAAAACTAGTCAAAAAACTATAAAAAGAGCTAGAGAGCTCATTTTTGGGGGTTGGCTTGTTAGAGAATAGAGCTTTTGTAAGAGAACTCGTTTGCAATAGAAGCTTTCCATTGTTCCTTGCTTTGATCTTGCTTTGCGCGCGTGTGTGTGTATGTGTGTGCATGCTTGTGTGCTTTCACTCACACACTTGTGCCTTCACTTGCTCGTGGTCTTCATACCGGTCCTCACGTCTCCACGGATTGACAAGTAAAGGAGGTGGTGCTTAAGCTTGAGCTACACCAAATTTTGGCGCCGTTGCCGGGGAGAGAGCTTCGAGGACGAGTGTTGTGATGGTAAGATCGTAGATTTGCGACGTTGGAAGGTAAAAAAAACTGTCATTTCAGTTCATTTTCTGTTTTTCCCTCTTCATCTTCATCATCATCATCATCTCCACCTTCCTCCATCTTCTTCTTCATAGAAATTTCTTGTTTTTTAGTGCATTTTCACCATTTTCATACCATTTTTCATGCATTTTTGTGTGGGAAGGAGTTAGGAGGTGCAAGGGAGAGCAAGCGCTGTGTTTTTTTCATGATGTTCTGCTCATACGGAGCTCGCCATAGCCGGCGCTCAGAAATTTGAATTTCCCGCCAAAAAACGCGATTCTGTGAAAATTCAAAATTTTTTGAAAAATCACGATTTTCAGTTTTCCCGCCTAAAAGTTGGCTGAAAAGAATCGCGATTTTGTGTTTTTCTCAAAAAACACGATTCTCAAAAAAACACGATTCTCTGCTCAAAATCGCGATTTTCACAAATCACGATTTTCAGCACAAACACGATTTTGAGAAAAACACGATTCTGTGAAAACACGATTTTGTGCTCAACATCGCGATTTTCAAATCACGATTTTCTGCTCAAAATTGCGATTTTCAAAAAACACGATTCTCAAAAAAACACGATTCTCTGCTCAAAATCGCGATTTTCACAAATCACGATTTTCAGCAAAAACACGATTTTGAGAAAAACACGATTCTGTGAAAACACGATTTTGTGCTCAACATCGCGATTTTCAAATCACGATTTTCTGCTCAAAATCGCGATTTTCAAAAAACACGATTCTCTAAAAAAACACGATTTTCATCCAAGGTACAAAATCGCGATTTTCATGTCAAAAACACGATTCTGAGAAAACACGATTTTCAGCAAAAACACGATTTTGTGGAAAACACGACTTTCTGCTCAAAATCGCGATTCTCACAAATCACGATTTTCAGCCAAAAATACGATTTTGAGAAAAACACGATTCTGTGATTGTGCTCAAAATCGCGATTCTCAAAAAACACGATTCTGTGCTCAAAATCGCGATTTTCATGCCAAAAACACGATTCTGAGAAAATACGATTTTCAGAGGGCTCAAAATCGCGATTCTCACAAATCACGATTTTCAGCCAAAAACACGATTTTGTGAAAAAGGCGATTCTGTGAAAACACGAATTTTTGCTCAAAATCGTGATTTTCAGAAACACGATTTTGTGATCAACATCGCGATTTTCAGAAACACGATTTTGTGATCAACATCGCGATTTTCAGAAACACGATTTTGTGATCAACATCGCGATTTTCAAAAACACCATTTTGTGATCAACATCGCGATTTTCAAAAACACGATTTTGTGATCAACATCGCGATTTTCAAAAACACGATTTTGTGATCAACATCATGATTTTCAAATCACGATTTTTTGCTCAAAATCACGATTTTTTTGACTTCACAGCATCGCGATTTTCAGAAAGTTCACAAAATCGTGATTTTCTCCAAAGGTCCTGTTTGCCTGTTTTGACCCCCAGGAGCCTGATTTGACATAACTTTCTCATCCAAAGTCCATTTTTTGAGCTCTATAGCTCTATAGCTCCATTTTCAAGAATAATGCGTTGATTTTGAGATAGGATAATTTGAAGTTGACCCTCAGGTGGGACTAGGGAACCAAGGGGGCTCCAAAGAATTTTGAACCATACCAAAGGGAAAATTTGGACTCTTGACTAAAGCTTATGAACCTGAGATCTGGTAGACACTTAGGCAAGGATAAACAAAGCATTAGATCTTCTGAGGCTAGTGTCAACCATACATCCAAGTCTTGGACACAACAACTAAGTGGTCATCTTTTACTAAGTTTAGACACAAGTGATTCAGAAATGTCTTTTAGCATGGGAAAACCTGCAGGTGGCTCAGGGACTGCCCATCTACAAACACCAGAAGGTCCCTATAAGACACAGTTGGAATATATTCGGACCAACCAATTAGGTGCTCGCATCTATGAGGATGGTCTGAGGCGATCAGTGGTCCAACTCAAAAATCCAGATCAATCCTTTGGACTTGAACACCCGGTGGTCAAATTCGAAGAGGGTTCATACATTGATAAGGAACCATGCATGTGGTTACCAACCAACCAGATAGGACCGATGAGTTTGGAAATATCATTCATGAGAATGAGATAGGAGACCTAGAACAAGGAAATATAGGACAAGGACCCCAGACTCCTAGAGGCAAGTCAGTTTTGACCCGAGTGATCACTCCAGACTGGATCCCTCAAGACAACAAAAGCATAGAACTATTTTTGAATAGAGAAACAGAGGAAGCCTTTTGGAGATTCAAGCCAGAACAACCTAGCCAATTGGGCATAGTCATCATCTACGAGTTCAAGGATCCAGAGATACCAGGCAAAGTTGTCTACCTAGATAACACGTCAGAGAAAATTTTCTTGGTAACAGAACATGATAGACATGCATATACTTGGAAGAATGAATTGATTTTCCCTCCACCAAGATCCAATGTTTCCCACGGCCTCCAAGGAGTAGGGTCATCCCAAGCTCAGGAAGCCCAGAGAGAAAGAACTAGAGAGAGACCGGAGGTAAGTTTTGCACACACAGTGGGCAGGAATAGGTCAGGATTTGAAAATGAAAGACCTGAAAGAGAGAGATATCAAGCACATAGGCAACAAAGAAATGAACATGAATTTCCATTGCCTAGAACTCGAGAGCACCCAAGAACCCTCAGACCCACTCAAGTGATCAAGGCAATGAAGAATTATTTTGACGGGTCAGGAGATCCTTATGATCATGTGGCTGAGTTCAAACAAGTGTTAAGAGCTGAACAGGTTGAGGATTTGTTCACCCAGTACGAGGCATTTGGTCTGACTCTTAAGGGCACTGCCTTAGCTTGGTTTCAACCATTGAGTAGTCGCAACTATCGCAATATAGGTCAACTGCTAGACGAATTCATTGTAGAATTTTCCAAGAGTGGTATCAGGCATAACACTTCATCTTTGATCCACAGTTTCAAGCAGACACCCCAAGAAACAGTGCGACTAGCAGGTAGAAGGTTTAGACAGTACCTAGAAAGATGCCCTGCTCTAGAGCTACCCACACCAGCCAAACAAGTGGCTTTGTTTTTAGATGGCTTACTGAGCACAAAGTTAAGATCCTATGTATACTTGAAAGAGCCTAGATCCATAGAAGAGTGCGTGCGGACATGCATTGACATAGAAGATAACCTGGGTGAGGAATTAGGATTATCCAAACTCTATAAGGATTCAGATAGTTCTACTAGTCATGCTTCAAAAATCTCCACGGAAATAGAGGAGATAGCTGAGCAAGTTGCCAAGAAGCTGGGAGTCCAAAATAAACAAACACAGAGAGTCACTCCAGTGAATCGGTGTTATACTTGCGGAGGCGACCACATGGCTAATGTATGCCCATTGCACAACCAGAACGTGAGAGAAAGGAATGCTCCATATTGCACTATTGAGAGAAAATATACGAACCACACGGCTCAAGATTGTCCCTACAATAGGCAGGCTGTTAGACAGAATTATCAGCAACCTTACCCACAAGGTAGGTATCAGAACCAATACCAACAGCCATATTATAGACCACAACAGCAATATCAAGCACCATATAGGCCACAACCTGTCTTGGGAAACCAACCACCAGCTCCTGCCAACGTGATTCCAGTCAAATATGCTGTGGGAGAGGAAAATTCAAGTAGAGCATTGGTCCCACTAACCCCATTGATACCAGATAATGACTCTCATGCTCATAGTTCAGACTACTCCCATGAAGGTAGTCCACATGCCTATTACACAGAGTCACATGAACATAGTGAGATTTACCCGTATCATTATGAGGCACGGCCTATGGAACAAAATTGGGAGCCAGAATACTCCAATGTCATGTACACAAATCCTAACCCTAGGCCCCAGTTGAGACAAATGAGACCACAAGCCCCTAGAGGATCTTGTTTCAGATGTCAAGGTGACCATTTCATTCGTGACTGTCCCCATCCACCATCTCCCAGTCAAGGACAAGCTATCACAATATATGCTTATTGTCCTGATTGTGGCAAAGACCATCTCCCCAGAGATTGTCCAAGAAACCCCTCTAGTGCACCCAAGATTACACCCATTAATGTGGTAGGCTTAGTGGCAGAATCAAGTGCTAGTAGCAGCAATGTGGCACCTGTACAGGCAGTTACTAGGGCACAAGCATTAAAACAAGATAAACCAGCAGAACAATCGGAGTTGAGTGAATCAGGAGAACCTAGTAAGAGGAAAACAAGAACATGGAAGGATACCAGAGAAAAGGCCAATCGTAAGTGGAATAAAAAGTTATCAGAACTAGAAGAAAGCTTGAAAGACGCAAAAACAAAAATAGAAGACATTGCATCTCAAAACCCCTCGCATGCTGAAACTCCACCCACTCCACCTCATCCCACCCCACCACCCATTGTAAATAGACCACAACCAGGGTCTGTTCTTGCAGATCCAACCCCAGAAGGCTTGGACATGATGTTCAAGGCCTACCAGGCTCGACTTCAAGAAGGGCCTACAGCTGCAAACCTAGACAAGAGTTACCCTAGAGCGGACTTAGAGATTGAACGGATGAAAATGTGCTTGAAAATGGTAGAACAAGCTCAAGCCATACTTGAGACTAGTCAAAAGTTCAATCAGACAAACTCTATCAAATCAGATTTGCATTTCCAGGGCTTACTAGAACGATTAGAGCAATTGGTAAACAAACCACAAGTTTCTTTACCTCCACAGGCTCAACCAGTTATTGAAAGAGGAAGCTCACCACCAATGGGAGCTTATGTTCCTAATTCCACGGATGCTGGAATACCTCCTTCAATTCAACAATACTCTCAAGAGTTCTTGCGGGAAATACAAGAAGAGAAATGGGCCAAGGAGAAGGGTAATTCCCCTCCTATTCCTGAGATTGATGATCTTCATGACCAATTTCCCCAAGACATTCCATCTATTTATGAGGATGAAGCAGAACAACAAGAAGACGAAAGATTAGATTTTGAATCTAATACCTTAGAAGAACTGCCTCAATTTCCAGGCCCATGGGAATCTGAATCTCTCCAGATTAGAGCTCCCACAATACTGGTAAGACATGAAGACTCAGTGGTCCCAAGGAACACTGATGTCGTGAAGAACACTAAGGTTCAATGTCATCTCACTGTAGAAGAGCTGCTCAAAGCAAAACCGGAGATATGGAATCATGTGAAGGATCAAGTCCCCGAACTTGAGTCCAATATGCCAAAAGCAAGCTCTAAGCAAAAAGTACCAGAGATACCTTTAGAAAAAATAGGAGACATGTGTGAGGGTGAAGAAGGTAATACTTATCTTCCAATCACCTACCAAGGTTACACAACCAAAGCAATCATAGATTCAGGTGCAGGTGTTGCTATTGCGACCACCTCCTTGTGGAAGCAATGGGGCAAACCCACATTAAGACCAACTAGAATGAAGCTTCAAATGGCTGATGGTCATTTTGAAAGACCTCTAGGATTGCTAGAAGGGATAACTCTAACCACTTGTGGTGTAGAGTTTGAGCACACATTCGCTATATGTGACTTTGAGAAAAATAATGTCTATGAGATGATCCTAGGAAGACCCTTCCTACGACAATTGCAAATAGTACAAGATTGGGGAACCAACTCCTTGTACTTACAACACTTAGGGGTCACCACCAAGGTCAATTTGAAGGATTACTCCTTCAGAGATGTACCACCCCTACAGTGGAATCCTATCCACAAGGCGAAAGAAGATTCCATCTCTGTGCAGTCTGAAAGTTCACCTGATCCATCATGGTTGCATGAAGATACACATTTGTGGATGTGCAAGGTCGCAGAGCAAGAGGAAAAACGCTTGAAGGCGCGAGAAGAAGGAAGTTCACCAGGAGATAGACCAATTAAAGACCCAGCCTACACACCCATGATCTTTCCAGATGAAGAATTTGAACCTCATGGCTGGCCAGAAATCTTAGCTACCATGGACATTGCTGTGAATGAAGAACAATGGACACCTCATTGTGATGAGGAGGGTTATGATATTTCAGTCTTCATGTGTCAGCCCTTGTTAGAAGAATGTGACCCTAGTGATGTCATAGAAGAAGAAGAGAATGACGATGATATAGAGTCCATTGTGATGGATAGTTGCTTTAACTCAGAGCAGCACTATCTAGAAGATGTAGGAGTGTTCACCCAAAAAGAAGAAGAACCTTTCACAAGTATTAAAACAGTAAATTCAAAGGATGGAAGTGAGAGCAGTCAAAAGAAAAAGAAAAGAAAAGCAGTAAAACAAGAAGAGGAGGAATCATTGTTTGAAGTACCAGAAAACTTCAAGAAATATGAAGTTGACGATCGTAAAATTGTGGTACGAATGCCTAAGAGAGAGGCCATCATCGGGGAATCATACGATAATAAAGAAAAGACCAAGAAAATTGTAGTGACCATTGAAGAGAACGAAGAGAGATGCACATATATAGGAGATGATCTAAGTGCAAGAGAAGAAATGGAGCTTGTAGCTCTATTAAGGGAATATAGGGATGTGTTTGTGTGGCACTATAGAGACTTGAAAGGGGTAGATCCAAGAATTTGCTCTCATACTATCCCCATGACTGCTGATGCCAAGCCCACCAAACAGAAGCCCTACACATATAATGATACCTATGCAGCCAAAATAAAAGAAGAAATTGATAGGTTGATTGAAGCTGGATTCATCTATGAGATTGAGCATACTGAATGGGTGTCCCCCATTGTAGTGGTGCCCAAGAAAAACGGAAAGTTGCGAGTGTGTATTAACCTTAAAAAAGTTAATGCCGCTACTATCAGAGATAGTTATCCACTTCCAATCACAGAACACCTTTTGGAGCGTGTTGCAGGCAAGGAAGTTTATAGCTTCCTTGATGGGTTTTCAGGTTACAATCAAGTAGCCATTGCCCCAGAAGATCAACACAAAACAGCTTTTGCTACAGAGTGGGGAATCTTTGCATTTCGCGTGATGCCATTTGGGCTCACAAATGCACCTGCAACATTCCAAAGGCTCATGTGTCATGTTTTCAAAGAGCTCTTGCGAAAGAGCTTAGAAGTATATGTGGATGATTTATGTGCTCATTCCCAAGAAAGAAGACTTCACATCCCTGAGCTCAGACAAATCTTCAACAAGTGTAGAGAATATCGAGTGTGTCTGAACCCAGAAAAGTGTGTGTTCATGGTGCGTCAAGGTAAAATCCTCGGTCATATTGTTTCTAAGAATGGAATCTCAACGGATGAAGATAAGGTACGAGCCATAGCAGAGCTGCCACGGCCAAGGAATGTTAAAGAGGTACAAGCCTTTATGGGCCATTGTGGATATTACCGTAGGTTTATCCACATGTACGCTATCATAGCTAGACCCCTTTATGCCTTGTTGTCTAATTTTGAGTGGAACGACGAATGCGAGAATTCTTTCAATGAACTGAAGAAACGTTTTTGCACAGCACCAATACTGACCACTCCTGATTGGAATAAACCATTCCATGTACATGTGGATGCATCCAATCATGCCATAGGATGTGTGCTAGCACAACCCACAGGTGAAGGAAACTTAGACTTGCCCATAGCATATGCTAGTAGACAACTTACCGCAGCTGAACGAAACTATACCACAACTGAGCGAGAGGGCTTAGGCATGGTATATGCTGTAAAGAAGTTTAGACACTATTTATTGGCCAACAAGTTCAAGTTTTTCACTGATCATCAAGCTTTGTTATATTTGGTCAATAAACCTTGCAATACTGGACGCTTAGTAAGATGGTTCCTCTTACTAATGGAATATGACTTTGAAGTTGTTGTCAGGAAAGGTAGAACCCACCTTCGGGCAGATCACCTTTCTCGCATCACTTCAGGAGAGTCACCGCGAGGAGTGTCTGACGAATTACCCGATGCTTATCTATTCAATTTAGAAGTTGTTCCTAAATGGGCAAATAAGTTGGTACCAGTCCTAACCTTCGGCCCTGCAAATAAGAATGTGAAAACATCACAAGAAGAAATTGTAAAGTCACAAAAATATCACATATTGGCTGGAAGCATGTACAAACAAGATACTGAGGGTGTATTGGCTTGTTGTGTTGATGATGACGAACATAGTAGTTGGTTGCAGCAAGCTCATGAAGGATTGCTAGGAAATCACTATTCTAAACAACGAACATTGCAGAATCTGAAGCATTTAGGAGTGTATTGGCCTAGCATGGACAAAGAAATACATGAGTGGATTAAGAATTGTCCAATATGCAAAGAGAGACCACCAGTGGAGCATGCCACCCTTTATCAAGTGTCATTAATTCCTGATTGGAGTGCTCCATTGGTAGAGTTTATGCGATCGGGAAGATTACCCAAAGAGGCTAGTCTAGCAAGAAGACGAAGCATGGAGCAAGAGGCTCAAGGCTATACCCTAGTAGGAGACAACTTATACCCTAGTAGGAGACAACTTATACCGAAGAGGCAGAGATGGTTACTTAAGGCTGTGCGTGCATGAATCAGACTATCTAAAGGTCTTAGAGACTGCACACAGTGGTGTTGCAGGTGGACACTTCGGTCCTGATCGAGTCATCAAGACCATTCTATTCTCAGGACTTTGGTGGCCCACCCTTCATATGGATGCACATACCTATGTGAAGAAATGTGACACATGCCAACGTGCACAATATCCAGTTAGGAAAGACGAGATGCCCTTGAGGCCAATGATGGGAGGGCGTGCATTCTCCAAGTGGGGCATAGACTTCATAGGTCCTATTAACCCCCCAGCTAGAAACTCCCATGCAGAGTATATTATTGTAGCCACAGATTACCTTACAAAGTGGGTAGAGGTGAAAGCCACAACAAAGAATGATGCTCAGACTACGGCTAAGTTCTTATTCGAGAATGTGTTCACGAGATATGGGCTACCAATAGAGTTGGTGAGTGATAGAGGCACACACTTCTTGAATGAAGTCATTGAAAATCTTCTTCAAGAATTCTTGGTGATACATAAGAAGTCTGCCCCCTATCACCCACAAGCTAACGGACAAGCCGAGAGCACCAATAAGATCCTCTGTAACGTATTGACAAAACTGGTAAATAATAAACGCTCTGATTGGGACAAACAACTTCATCATGCTGTTTGGGCTTATCGAGTTGCCTACAAAACGGTACTCAACGCCACCCCATTTCAGATGGTCTTCGGACAAAACGCTGTGCTACCATTAGATTTCTTAATCCCTGCCTTAAAAGTAGCACAAGAGCATGAGTGGAATGGACATGAATTGTCATCTAGGATCTTTGATCTAGAACGCTTAGGTGAGACAAGGCTACGAGCGGCTGCAGGCATCTATGCTGCAAAGAAAAGACAAAAGGCATACTTTGATGCACACATTAAGGATAAGGGACTGAAAGAGGGAGATCTAGTGTTGGTTTATACACTAAAACAACATGCCCGTAAGTTGGAAAACGAGGATATGGACCCATGATCATTAACAGAATTTCCACTAGCGGCGCGGTTCAGTTGGCCACTCTAGAAGGAGATATCTTGCCAAACTATATTAGTGGATGTAGAGTCAAGTTATACCAAGAACCTCTTACAGAGGATATGCTTACGAGACTCAACACTGCTAAGAAGCGAAAAGAAGAGGAGTTAAGGGTGAGGGAAGAAGCACAAGCAGAGGCTAGAGAGCGCATAAGGCGAAATAAGTTAAGGCGACTAGGCCTAGATGTCAACTCAAAAGCTCCAAAATATCACATGGATATGTGCCAAAAGTTAGGCATAGCGACTTCTCAGGTCATTGACCGAAGACCCTTTGTGACCATAGAGATAGGACAAGGGAAGGGTGCAAGGAAGGTGAAAGCATTGATTGACTCAGGTGCAGCAAGTAGTGCAGTTAGACTTTCCTACTGCCAAGACTTGCAATTGAACATCAATCCCATAGAAGCTTATCTCATAGGATTGGGAGGTGTGGAAACCCCTTGTTTGGGCGAGGTGGAACTTCCCATCTACCTTCAAGATGTTCCAATGAAAGTCAAAGCGCTAGTATGTCAAGATGAGAACCTTACAGAACCACTTGTCTTGGGTCAAGATTGGATCTATGACCATGCAGTTAACTTAAACCTAAGAAGTCAAATTCTTCAAGTTTGGGTACATGAACAATGCATTACATTAGAATTAGAGAACTGCATGCTCCTAGATCATGGCACCACACGCTCTCTTAGTTCTTCCAAGACTAATCATATGAAAGAAGATGTTGTATGTGTCAAAAGCTCTATGATGCAGAAGGAGTCAATCGTGGACGACCAGGTTCGAAGGCGGGTGGATCTTTCTTCTTCTCCAAAGAATCAAGTAGCCACAGTAGTGAGTCCACCACACAAGCAAACAAAACCGTTCACGACAACTGCTACATCAAATAGAAAGACACCATTCGATAAAAAAGCAGTTCCGAGCATGAAGCAGATATGGGTGCGCAAAGGAGAGCAACCACCAGCCTTGCCCCCACAAATCCCATCAAGGCAAGCCAACCAGGCCAGAAGACGAAGGAAGCAGCTAAGACAAGCTCAATCACAAGGTATCCAACAAGTTTGGGTGCCTAAGAAGTTAGCTGCAGCTCAACAAGGGCAATTACAGATGTGGGTACCTGAGAAGCTCCTACATCTACAACAACCTATGTTCTCCCACATGCGAAAGGTCTCAACAAAGAAGCCAAAAAGAGAAGAGGGTAAGAACCACGTATAGAGACCGAAAGAAGATCAAATCAGCTCTTCAACAATAGTAGGAAGATGTGCAAAAAGGATATGGGTTTGGAAGCCAAAAGTACAAGTAGCCTACACCGAACCAAAGGGCCAATCACATTGGATACCACAGTTCAGAAAGCATCCAAAGATGAAGTCGCCTGAAGTGATCTCTACTGTGCCAAATGCTGTTCTCAAATGGATTCCAATAAGAAGGAATACATCATCTCGCGATCCCATGGAGACATCCAAGAAAGATGGCGTCAACATCTGCAAGTAACATCAAGCCTCGACGAGCAACAACCATGTGCTCCTTGCATAACCCTGTCTTTTGCACCATTGAGGTCATGCATTTCCAAAGTATGCATTATTATAGGGCCACATTACACGGCCGTGCATAGACACACTTGAGAATCCCAGGCACAAGAGCACATTGACATATGTCAAAGATTTTATTGCTTGATACTAAAATCTGTCTTCTTGTTTTGTGATATTGTTACAAAAAAAAAAAAAAAAAAAAAAAAGAGAGAGGAAGAACTTGTTCCCAGGTTTCGCTCATGGAACATGAATGAGTCATGCTTAGTTGAAGATTGAACCATCGATTACTGGGCATTTATCAGTTTGGATAGAAGTGTGTCTTGGCTAGCAGATGATTTAATTGCTGCCTTATCTCATAGATGTCAAGAACTTAGCATGAGCAGGGCATCCACAACTATGGTTTCCTCTTACTATGGTAGGAGTGAAGAGCTTGAAGGTCCACAACTTGAGTGATGCTTAACTACTGTATGTACAAGAGCATCCAAGGAGATATCTGCAAGGGATAGTTCTGGAGGAGAGGGGATCTGCCATTCAAAAGATCTCATCAGTGGACCATCAACACGGACATCCATCAACAATGGTCCATCCCAAACGCCAAGTCTACAACACGAAGAGATGAACATCCATCGACCTTCTCCATGTTAAGCATCTTTACTTTGGAAACATCATAGCCATAATAGCTTAGGAAACCTCTTCGTCGGCATACCCTTGAGCACTTAGCTCAAGAGCCCCAATTTTTGCACCATTCTTCTTCCAATGCATTTCCCAAGTAAACATTCATAGGGCTACATTACAAGGCCGTGCACAAGGCACATATTTTCCTCAACCCATGCACGAACACACTTACCCATCACTCAATATGGGTTATGAGTACTTGGCATGACTACTATGAAGATCAACTTTGGAAGATCTAGAAAACATCAACGGAGACTCACAACGACACAGTCATGCTGGAATCCAAGGCAGAAGCACATACCAAGAGACTACAACCTGATAGATGAAGAACGTCGGACGACTTGTGTTCATACAGAAGGGACACTCCCTCTCAAGGCACTACTTGGAACAACCACTACAACAAGGGTCTGTCAGGGACGACAGACTCGAGAGGGGGGGGGAGTGTTGAAGCTCAAGGTCAAGGACAAAGCATGGAAGCACATCAAATAAGTGGACATAGAAGAAGAGAGAGCAAGTAGGGAGCTCCAAGGAGATATGTCAATTTTTCACAAGAATTCCCTACAAAAATAGTGATTTTCATCACTAAAAGCCATTGTAAATACCATTTTCTATTTTTGTAACTCCATTTTGTTCAAGCCAAGGAGTCCTTGAGCTTGAGGGGTATTAGAACTATCATCCTACCAAGTTTCATAATTTTTAGACTCCGTTTGAGCCCTCAAATAAGCCCTGGAACCTAATTTTTAACTAGGCCGGACACTAGGTCTGGACAGGGCCAAAACTAGTCAAAAAACTATAAAAAGAGCTAGAGAGCTCATTTTTGGGGGTTGGCTTGTTAGAGAATAGAGCTTTTGTAAGAGAACTCGTTTGCAATAGAAGCTTTCCATTGTTCCTTGCTTTGATCTTGCTTTGCGCGCGTGTGTGTGTATGTGTGTGCATGCTTGTGTGCTTTCACTCACACACTTGTGCCTTCACTTGCTCGTGGTCTTCATACCGGTCCTCACGTCTCCACGGATTGACAAGTAAAGGAGGTGGTGCTTAAGCTTGAGCTACACTCTCGCTTCAATGCAAAAAGTTACTTACCATCACACGAATGCCTCGGTTTGATTCGACACTCCCCGGCAACGGCGCCAAAAAGTGTGTTGACCTAAGCACCAACTTAGGGACTTGCGGAGAAAGAGACTATACCTCAATCCCCTTTCAAGTGCATATAGTGGGCATACACGCTTTTAAATATCAATCCAAAGAGTATACAAACCTAGCCGAGTGTATGAGGACATGCAATCATGTGATGATCAATGCAAATGAACTACTCAAAGAATGCAAACAAGGCAAATACTTATCCAAACAAGTTTCAACTGTTGGCCATGGCGTCACGATACTTGGTGCAGCAGCCGTCAGTATTTTGGACTTTTCTCCCAGCTTCGAACTCCAAATATAGCAAATAGCATATGCGTTTTGAAGCTCTCGAGAAGATGCATCCAATGGCAGTGGTTTCATGCAATTCTGACACTTTTACTTCAAGTTATGAGCAAAATACTGAGTCGCGGGAAATACCTTCCTACACTTCAACACTTCCTACACTTCGCACACACCTTACCTACAGCAAATAAACACTTTCATGGATAGAAAACACTCACAAGCACTCTTTCCAAGCAATACACATGCACACCAACTCACAAAGAAGAAGATACAGAGTGAAGAAGACACAAATTCGAATTTATGTGCTCTCTATTCTCACAATGGCAAAAAGTCTCTTACAAAGAGTCACATTTGACTTATATACTAGTTCCCTAAAAATGGTCCTTTCACACAAGAGACCGGCACTTTATTCACTAAAAGACTAATTTCCTACTATTTTACATAGGTAAATCTCTAATCTTCTGTGGGGATGCATCTAGAGGACTCCTCTAGTGCCTTTACAACGGAAATTATATTACAAGAATGATTATGATACAAAAATGTGATGTCCACATCGGAAAAATTTTGGGGCCCGTCTTTTTCTCTGCTTTGTGCTCTTTTTAGCTCTGCAACACATAGCCTTGGCACTAAGCATTGGCAAGCGGTGAAACGTGTGTTCAGATATCTTCAAGGCACTTTGAGCTTAGGTCTCTTTTATGGCAGAGATGTTCAGCCATGCTTGCATGCTTTTACAGATAGTGATTGGGCTGGTTGTTATGATACTCGCGTGTCCACTAGTGGTAATTGCTTTTTCCTTGGAGACTCATGCATATCTTGGTTGAGTAAGAAGCAACCTACAGTGGCGACATCGAGTTGTGAAGCTGAGTACAGGGCAGTTTTCACAGCAAAAGTGGAGTGTATATGGCTGAGACGCCTATTGATGGATCTTTGCATGGAGATTGATGCTGCTATGCATATTCTCACAGATAGTCAGAGTGCTTTGGTTGTTGCACGAAACCCAGTATTTCATGCACGGACCAAACATATTGAGGTGCATTATCACTATGTGAGAGAGCGCCTTCATGCAGGAGATATTGATTTGGTATATGTGCCTACACAAGATAATGTGGCAGACATATTCACCAAAGCTCTTCCACGGGAAAAGTTTGAAGCTTTTCGCAAAGCTTTAGGCTTATTACCTTGTGGGGGTTGATCTGTCACTCCCTGTATGTGTTCACATCATTCGCTCTAGGGGAGTTTGTTACACTTATGTGTTCCTTGAGTAGCTTTGATGTGAACCTTTTCCCTATACATGGGCACTTTTTACTCTAGTGCTGGCTAGAGGTTTTTTCCCCATGTTACCACATACTTGATACTCTTATATGTGGTGTTACTTTGTACTTAGGGATATTATTCAGCTCTTACTTCAGTTCAGTTCATCAATCAATAGAGAGAGCTATTCCAGCCATCGTCTTCTCCGTGTGTCTTGCTGCATTTGTGCTCCTTGTGTGTGGTTCTTGTGTGTCTCTCGCACTTCTACACACACCCAACAGTAAATACACTAAACAAAATCAAGAACTGAATCCTGGAACCTGTGACTAACAACTCACAACTTAGTGTATTATGAACACTGTTGGTTCATCTCTGACTGTACTCAAGTCAAATCAACTCAACTCAATTGAAATCAACTGAAATATGAGTCTCATCAAAAAAATCTACGATGTCATCATGTCTTCATCTTTTAAATCCTTCATACCTCTTTCCTTCATAACCTAGTATAAACATATATGTGCGCACTTCTCAAATATACCTCTCTGAAATATCAAGCTTCTCTTCAAAAGAAATCTGGAACCTTCTTCTAAACAGGAACATCCTAATAGGAAATTTCTCCAAACATTCTTCTTCTTCCTTCTTCTTTTAAAGATGGAACATAAAGAGAACCTGACAAAGGGAAATATAGGAATACCTGAAAGTATGAATCTGCATTCTTTTACATATGGCTGAAAATAGGTCTTCATGTTTCATCACCCCCCTGGATGATTTAACACTAGTATCCAGTATTCTTCAAATTATATCAGACTTTATGGAATCTTGGATGTCCTTCTTCATAAATCTGATCTTCAGTGATCAATACCTATATCTGAAACAAAATCTCTGAACCCTTTTTATTAGCACTGTACACATGCCAATAGCTTTCCATGTCATTCCTCAGCTTTCCAAATTGTAGAATAAGGTTAGCTGATCCTAACATAACAAAACCTTGCTGAAAGCATTTTAGGATTCATAACCTTCTGTAACATAACAAGTATCTTCTATCTTTCTGCAACACAAATTTGCTAGAACCAGAATCTTTGACTTACTTCTTCCAATGTTAAGAATCTTCACAAACAAAGGACAGACAACTGACTCATAAAAAGATCATACAAGATCTATTCAAGATCAATGATCTCTCTTGTGTAGAATCTGCTCTTATCAAACCTTCATGTCTGAATGTTTGATTTGCTACCTGAATGTCTCCAAGTGTCCATGCTTCTTACAAAGTTGTAAAACTTTTCTGCAAACAAATCCTTCCAAGAATTTTCAATCCCTACTTGAAACATAAGTGGACAAACTTCTCACCTTGAGAACTCCAAAAAACTACAAGTTGATACTTCATAACTTTCATATTCTACCCGAGTGAAATGTGCTAGTACCTGCTTGATTTTCTTTTGGCTAACTCCACTTCTCAATCAAGTGATAGGATCTAATGGAACACCTTTTTGAATACAAACATGTATCCAAAAGTTTAGACAAACACATAAAGTAGATTCTCCATTGACTTCTACATCAACAAATCTGAATTTTCTAAAGTTTCTGAAAATAATGAATATGAAGTAACCTTTCCAAACATAAAACCTCAACCCAAGTCTTCAACATCTGCTACAAAAAACTCTTTTACCTCAACAGTTAGATAAAGAAGAAATATACTTCTCTGCAACTTGTCATATACCAAGTAGCTCTGTATTGACACTCCAAGAATTCTTTGAGGGAACATATAAGCTACCTGCTCAAAAGCTTCAACTAAAACATAACTCATATACATATGAGTCAAAACATATATCTGCTGCTTTTCTTTCTCTCAATGCGATTCTTTGTCAAATCTTCTAAATCATGACCAAGTGTAATGCAAAACAAGAAACTTCTTCTTCTTTAAACAAAATGTTCTCGTAGACTTGTCTTTGGATGTAGAGGATAAAATAGGAAAAGTATATGGAAAATATATGAGAAAAGGAAGTCTTACTTTTCTTTTGGAAATGATGGACTTTCTTCTTCTGCATCTTTCTTCCACCTGATGATGTCAACATCTTCAAACTTCTCTTCCATACCTTTTGTTCTCTTCATCTTGAAGTAGCAAGCACTCTTAACCTCTTCAAATGAACTTTCTCTCTTTCTCTAATGCTAAGAGTAAGAGATAAACATGGTATACAAATGGAAGTGAATATAGAATCATGTTTTATCATCTCCCCACATCTCTGAATTAAAATTTTGCTTCAAATGTCTGAAAGGACTAAATTCACCAATCTTTTGTATGAATGATGAATTACCTTCCTAGAGTTACCTCTCTAGATACCTAGATTACATTCTGTACCTGGATATCCAACCAATTTACAACAGAAAATTGGCTGAACACAAAACTCATCCCATCTTCACATTTTTCTTCTTAGATGAACTTTCTTGCCGTGAAAGAGATCTCTCAAAACTCTCTAGAAAAACCTCTAGATACCTGTTTTGATGTAGCCTTTAACTTTCAAATGATGAAAGTGTATAAAAGCACTCCTTGAAACCTTCAAATCTCTTCTATAACTTCTCTTCTAAGACATGACCTGCAAATGATATTCTGATAGTAGAAACTGATACCTGTGATTTGATGTTGATCTGATTCCTTCATCTTCTCTAAACCATTGTTCTTCATTGAATTTGAAGTAGTCTTCTCTTCATCAAGTCTGGGTCTTCAAATAATACTTTTGTAAAGTATTTGCATACTCTTCCAAAAATATTCGGCTGCTAATAGATCATCAACTTCATACTCCACACTGATGAATACACATGTAATTGAATTGTCTAATTCTCAAATCTCTACTCATCTAGATTAAGTGTGTATGTCAAATGTCAAATATTAGAAGATGCCCTTAAATCATATGTTGTAAATCTAGAAGTCCTGGAACCTAAGAATATGAATGAGCTTTAATGCATTGATGCCAAAGACCTAAAGTGTCACGAGGAAGGAGATAAGGAGAGAGCTCACTCACACACTCTCACTCTCAAGGAGAAGCACACACACAGATTGAGGCAAGGAAGAATGATCTTCTTCTTCTTCTTCTATTACAAGAATGACCTAAAAACAAGAATACAACAAGTGCAATATATAAAGATCAGTACATAAGGAAAAACCTAATGTCCGCGAATGAGTGAGCTGGCAAGAAACAAATGTGCCATCACTCTTGGTAGATAAATCTAATAAATCTCAAAGAAGTATCCCTGACATATACCTGCGTGACCACTATACATGTCAGAGAAACGAAAAACTGGTATGTGTCATTCTGGATCATCACATGTTTAGCTTGATATCTCAACACTCCCCCTCAAGCTCAACGCCATATCCTATAATCCAAGCATCTCCCAAAACTTCTTCAGCATCTCAGCTCCAAGTGCTTTGGTGAACATATCAGCAACCTGCTCATTTGTTCTCACATAAACAAGATCAATATCACCTGCTATTACCTTCTCTCTGATGAAGTGATAATGCACCTCGATATGCTTTGTTCTAGCATGGAAAACAAGGTTCCGTGCTAACTGTATGCTGCTAATATTATCACAATAGATAGTGATAGGCTTTTGCACTTCCACACCTAAATCTGCAAGTAACATCTCCAGCCATGATGCCTCACATGCTGCCATTGCAACACCTCTATACTCAGCCTCTGTACTCGACAAAGCAACAGTGGGTTGCTTCTTACTGCTCCATGTAATAGCTGCACCTCCAAGAGAGAAAAGAAAGCCACTAGTAGATCTTCTATCTGGAGTACTAGCAGCCCAATCTGCATCGGTGTATCCATGAGCCTGCAAATCTGCACCAGCTTCATAAAACAATGCATAATCCAAAGTAGAACTCACATAACGTAGAGTGCGCCTCAGAGCATCCAAATGTGGCTTCCTAGGAACCTGCATAAACTGACTTTCAAGTCCAACAGTATAATTTAGATGAGGCCTTGTAATTTTGAGATATATAAGACTTCCCACAATTTTCCTGTACATAGTAGCATTTTCCAATGCTTCACCTGATGTAATATCCAATTTCAAATTCTGATCCAATGGCATAGAAATTGGCTTACAATCACCCATACCATACTTTTGTAGCATATTCAAGGCATATTGCCTTTGTGACATCCATAAACCTGTTTCTGTATGTATAAACTCAATGCCCAAGAAATAGCGCAGCACACCAAGATCTTTCATGTCGAATTCTTGCATAAGAAGTTTCTTTACCTCTTTGATGCTTTCTTCATTATCACCACCTACAATCAAGTCATCAACATAAATAGCCACAATAGTGATGCCATCATCAGCCTTCCTTGCATATAGCGAGTGATCTGCATCACACATAGAGAACCCAATGTTGGTTAAGTAATCAGCAATCCTTGCATGCCATGTAGGAGGGGCTTGCTTCAGCCCATACAAAGCCTTTTGCAACTTGCAAACATATTCTGGATGCTTTGAATCTTCATATCCTTGTGGGTGGTCCATATATACTTGTTCCTGTAACTCACCATGTAGGAAAGCATTCTTCACATCCATCTGATGTAAAGTCCATCCTTTTGCTGTAGCTAATGCAACAAGTGTTCTGACAGTAGACATTTTAGCTATAGGGCTGAATGTTTCCTCATAATCAATCCCATATGTTTGTGCATAACATTTAGCTACCAATGGTGCTTTATACCTGCTTATGCTACCATCAGCATTATGTTTTACCTTGTAAACCCATTTGCAGCCTATGGGTTTCTTTCCTTGTGGCAATGGAACCAGCTTCCATGTATCATTTCCATAAAGTGCAGCCATCTCCTCATCCATATCTTTTTCCCAATCTGCATTACCAATTGCATCTTCAAAACAAGAAGGTTTAGCATCTTGTATTACCTTTGTCATGTAAGCACAATGGCAAGCCATGTAACTATCATATATCAATCGTTGCACTGAATTACGCATCTGTTGAAGCTCAAGGCCGAGGACAAAGCATGGAAGCACATCAAAGAAGTGGGCACACAAGAAGAAGGAGCAAGTAGGGAGCTCCAAGATTCACATGTCAAATTTTCAGAAGAAATCCCTATAAAAATAGTGATTTTTATCACTAAAAATCATTGTAAATACCATTTTCTATTTTTACAGCTCCATTGTGTTCAAGCCAAGGAGTCCTTGAGCTTGAGGAGTATTAGATGTATCATACTACCAATTTTCATAATTTTTAGATTCTGTTTGAGCCCCCAAATAAGCCCTAGAACCTAATTTTTAACTAGGCCGGACACTAGGTCTGGACAGGGCCAAAACCACTCAAAAACTATAAAAAGGGTTGGAGAGCTCATTTTTGGGGTTAGCTTGTTGTAGATTTCAGCTTTGTAAGAGATTTCTTTGGTAATCAAAGATCTTCCATTGTTCCACTCTTTGCTCTTGCCTTGTGCACGTGTGTGTGTATGTGTGTGCATGCTTGTGTGCTTTCACTCACGCACTTGTGCACTTCACTTGCTCGTGGTCTTCATACCGGTCCTCACGTCTCCACGGATTGACATTTATGAGGTGAAACTCCTCACGTTGGTACTCAGCATTGTGCTAGAGTGACACCAAATTTGGCGCCGTTGCCGGGGAGAGAGCTTGGAGGACGAGCGTGTGACGGTAAGACGTAGAGTAGCGACGTTGGAAGGTAAAAAAATCATCATTTTCAGTTCAGTTTTTGAATTTTCCTTCTTCTTCATCTTTATAATCATCACCATCTCCACCCACCTCCATCTTCTCAGTTTTTTTCCATTTTTTAGAGTACATTCACCTTGTTTTTACTTGTGGTGGTGAGGAAGAAGCTTAGAGAGGGTGCAAAACAGAGGCGCTGAAGAATTAGCACCAAAATAGCTGAAAAATCTAAGAAAACAGCCCCGGACGTGATGAAACCTGCACCAAGTATCGTGAGTGTAATATCGTGGGTTTGAACGAAGATTTTGCATCTACAGACACATAGGAGTGACAAGGAGGACACAAGGTACTCATATTTGTAAAAATTTTTGAATTTGGACTCCAAAAAATCCAAGTATCGTGTTTCTCCCGCGGTCGAGGTCTCGCGATACTTGACAAGTATCGTGAATCTCCTGTGGTTGAGTATCGTGATATTTCCTAGATATCGAGTATCGTTACTGTCCGACTATCGTGTATCGTCTCAGGAAGATCGCGATACTTGGCAAGTATTGTGTATCGTTTTGGCCAGAGATCGTGTATCGTTTCATACCGATCGCGATACTCGCCCAGAGATCGTTTCGGTCAGAGATCGTTTCGGTCAGAGATCGTTTTGGTCAGAGATCGTGTATCGTTTGACTTAAGTATCGTGTATCGTTTCTCAGAGATCGCGATACTTACCAAAGATCACGTAACGTTTTGTTCAGGTATCGTCGATCGTTTCCACATCAAAGATCGTGTATCGTTTTGGGGAAGTATCGTGTATCGTTTTCTCCGAAGTATCAAGTATCGTTTTCCATCAAGTATCGTGTATCGTTTTCTCCGAAGTATGAAGTATCGTTTTCCATCAGGTATCGTGTATCGTTTTGAGCCAAGTATCGAGTATCGTTTGTGCCCAAAGATCGTGTATCGTTTTGGGACAAAGATCGAGTATCGTATCCTACAAATATCGTGTATCGTCTGCTTCCAAGTATCGCGATACTTGATAAGTATCGTGTATCGCCTGATTTGAAGCATTTCCTGAGAGGCCCTGTATCCCTGTTTTAACCCCCAAAACCCTGAACTGGCATAACTTTCTCATACGAAATCCGTTCGGAGTTAACCCTCAGGTTGGACTAGGAAGCAAGGGGTTCCACAAGATTTTGAGCAATTCAAAGGACAATTGTGGACTTGTAGACAAGGCTTTTGAACCTAAGCTCAAGATGATACCTAGGAAGAGATAGATAAAGTACCATATCACTTGAAACTAAGATCAACCACACAATTAAGTCAGGGACTCACAACTCCGGGGTTAACACTACGTGCTGAGTTCATAGACAAGTGAGTCAAAAATGTCACTTAACTGGGAGAGGCTCTTGGTTTCTGAAGACATGCATAGTTCCGTACCTAGGAAAGGTTTGATGTCTAGAGTGGAAGGCGAATATCGAATGTCTCTTCAATATATATCCACTAACTTGCAAGGAATACCCATCTACCTTGATGGTCTACAGAGGACAGTAGCAAGAATGATAAACACCACAGAATCTGAAATAATTCAAAGACCAGCTGTCAAGTATGAAAGTGGAGTTTATAGGGACAAGATGGGCCAGATATATGTAGTAACTGAAAGTCCTAATCAGATTAATGAAAGAGGAGAGTTAGCTCGAGATCAGGAAACTACCTCACAAAACCCATTCGAAACCCAACAAAGAACAGAAAATGTGACGTTAGGACAAATGAGCCAAGGTAGCATACCCGATAGACCACATGAACAATTCAACATGCCAAGAATCAAACCTCACGGCCACTCTAGTCAGAGGATGGGAAATATGAATAGACCTACCTTTAGGACAGAACCGCCCCAAGGTGTCCCCATCATAACTCGATCCCGAGAACCCGACAGAAGACTGAGACCAATCCAATTGGCCAAATGTATGCGAAATCGTTACGATGGCATAGGAGAGCCGTATGACCACATTGCAGAATTCAAGCAGGTATTGCGAGCAGAGCAAGTGGATGACTTTTTCATGCAATATGAATCCTTTGGGCTAACACTTACGGGAATAGCCTTAACTTGGTTTCAATCTCTGGATCCAAATTGCTTTGAACATATTGAACAATTCTTCCAAGAACTTATTTGGGAATTCACGAAGCGCGGGATCAAGCACAATTCGTCATCCTTACTACATAGTTTCAAACAAGCTCCCAATGAGACAGTAAAAAATGCAGCACGAAGGTTTAAGCAATACGTAACCCGATGCCCTGTGACAGAGAGACCTTCTCAGCAAAAAATGATATCCCTATTTTTAGAAGGTCTAACCAATGGAACATTGAGAGTCTTAGTATACGTAAAATGACTGCAAACCCTAAGTCAGTGTCTTCAGGAGTGCATAGATTTGGAAGACAACTTAGCTGAGGATCTCAAAATCACACAGGATCCTATCAAATCAGAGGAGACAAGGAGCAAGGAAACTTCTAGTTTGAGTTATGTGGAGGAAGTGACAGAGTTGGTGGCCAAGAAATTAGGAGTACAAGGACAAAGGAACTACCAGAACTCCCCCTTGAGAATGCCAATGTTAGGAAGTTGCACACTTTGCGGTGGGGATCATCCATCACATGTCTGTAACCAAGAAGCATTAGGATTATCACAACCTTACCCGTACGATAGACGACCAACTCAAGCGCCTAACATGTACTCTTATAGTGAGCCAAAGTACCCTAACTACAACAATGAAAACTATCTAATGAATAGACAGCCACGACCATTTGTACCACCCCACTACAGACCATACGGGTACCCTCCTACAGAACAAGGAAGAGAAGTTCCTAGGTATAGCCCATGTCCAGAACCACGAGGAGCAACTAGACCATATGAACATGAAGGAAATAGCCAACCTCAACCTATGCCAAGACAAAAACCACCCCACACACTAGCTCCGACACAAGGGCAGAACATCACGATAGAAGTCGTTTGTCTAGAGTGTGACAAAGAACAGCTTTTGAGAGATTGTCCCGGACATCCCACTAGTGCACCAAAGGTTACACCCATTAATGTAGTAGGCCTAGCAAGGGATTCAGGTTCCAGTAGTGACAATGTGGCTCCTATACATGCGGTTACTAGGGCACAAGCCTTACAACAAACTAAACCAGCTGAGCAATCAGAGCCAAGTGAATCAGGAGAGCCTAGTAAGCGAAGAACAAGAACATGGAAGGATACTAGAGAGAAAGCCAATCGTAAGTGGACCAAAAAGTTATCCGAACTAGAAGAAAGCTTGAAAGATGCAAAAACAAAAATAGAAGATATTGCCTCTCAAAGCCCCTCACAAGTCCAAACTCCATCCACATCACCTCATCCTCACTCACCAACCATGGTAAATGAACCACCACAACCGGGGTCTGTTCTTGCAGATCCAACCCCAGAAGACTTGGACATGATGTTCAAAGCATACCAGGCTCGACTTCAAGAAGGGCCAACACCTGCAAACCTAGATAAGAGCTACCTTAGAGCAGATTTAGAGATTGAACGGACAAAAATGTGCATTAAAATGGTGGAACTAGCTCAAGCTATGTTCGATGCCAATCAATCATTCAATCAGACGAATACTATTACACCGGGTTTGCACTTCCAGGGCTTACTAGATAGATTAGAGCAGTTGGTAAACAATCCACAAGTTTCGTTACCTCCACAGGCTCAACTAACTATTGAAAGGGAAAGCTCGTCACCAAAGGAAGTCTATGTTCCTGACTCCATAGATGAGGGAGAGCCTCTTTCAATTCAACAACACTCTCAAACGTTCTCGCGGGAAATACGAGAAGAGAAATGGGCCAAGGAGAAGGATAATCCTCCTCCTATCCTTGAGATTGATGACCTTTATGATCAGTTTCCGCAAGACATTCCATCTATTTATGGAGAAGAAACAGAGCAACAAGAAGATGAACGATTAGATTTTGAATCTAATTTTTTACAAGAGTTGCCACAGTTCACAGACCCATGGGAAACTGAATCTGTCCAGCTTAGAGCTCCCACAATAGTGGTAAGAAATGAAGACTCGGTGATTCTAAGAAACACTGACGTCGTGAAGAACACTAAAGTTCAGTGTCATCTCACGATAGAGGAGCTGCTCAAAGCAAAACCTGAGCTATGGAATCATGTGAAGGATCAAGTTCCCGAACTTGATTCCAAAATGCCAAAAGTAGGCTCTAAAGAGAAAGTTCCAGAGATACCTCTTGATAAAATAGGGGACATGTGTGAGGGTGACGAAGGTAATACTTATCTTCCAATCACCTACCAAGGTTACACAACCAAAGCAATCATAGATTCAAGTGCTGGTGCTGCTATTGCAACCACCTCCCTGTGGAAGCGATGGGGCAAGCCCACATTAAAACCAACTAGAATGAAGCTTCAGATGGCTGACGGCCATGTGGAAAGTCCTCTAGGATTGCTCGAAGGGATAACTCTAACCACTTGTGGTGTAGAGTTTGAACACACATTTGCTATATGTAACTTTGAGAAAAATAACATCTACGAGATGATCTTAGGAAGGCCCTTCCTACGACAACTGCAAGTGGTACAGGATTGGGGAACCAAATCCTTATACTTGCAACGCTTAGGGGTCACGACCAAGGTAAATTTGAAGGATTACACCTTCAGAGATGTTCCACCCCTACAGTGGAATCCTATCCACAAGGAGCAAGAAGATTCAGTCTCTCTGCATTCTAAAAGTTCATCGGATACATCTTGGATGCATGAGGATACTCATTTGTGGATGTGCAAGGTCGCAAAGGAAGAGGAAAAACACTTAAAGGCTAGAGAAAAAGGAACCTCTCAAGGAGATAGACCAGTTAGAGACCCAACCTATACGCCGATGATATTTCCAGACGAGGAATTTGAGCCTCATGGTTCGGCAGAAATCCTAGCCACCATGGACATTGCTGTCAATGAAGAACAATGGACACCTCATTGTGATGAGGAGGGATATGATATTTCAGTGTTCATGTGTCAGCCCTTGCTAGAAGAATGTGACCCTAGTGAATTCATAAAAGAAGTAGAGAACGATGATGATCTAGAGTCCATTGTGATGGATAGTTGCTTTATTTCAGAGGAGCACTATCTAGAAGACATAGGAGTATTTACCCAAAAAGAAGAAGAACCTCTCACAAGCATCAAAACGGTAAATTCAAAGGATGGGAGTGAAGGTAGTCAAAAGAAAAAGAAAAGAAAAGTAGTGAAACAAGGAGAGGAGGAGCAATTATTTGAAGTACCAGAAAATTTCAAGAAATATGAAGTGGAAGACCGAAAAATTTTGGTACGAATGCCTAAGAGAGAGGCCACAATAGGAGAAGCATATGATAATAAAGAAAAGACCAAAAAAATCATAGTCACCATCGAAGAGAATGAAGAGAGATGTACATACATAGGAGATGACCTAAGTAAAGAAGAGGAAGCAGAGTTGGTAGCGTTATTAAGGGAATATAGGGACGTATTTGCATGGCACTACAGAGACTTGAAAGGAGTAGATCCGGAAATTTGTTCTCATACGATCCCCATGATAGCAGATGCCAAGCCCACTAAACATAAGCCCTACACATATAATGACACTTATGCAGCCAAAATAAAAGAAGAAATTGATAGATTGATTGAAGCTGGATTCATCTATGAGATTGAGCATACAGAATGGGTGTCCCCCATTGTAGTGGTGCCCAAAAAGAATGGAAAATTGCGAGTGTGTATT
This sequence comes from Ceratopteris richardii, assembly GCA_020310875.1. Lineage (NCBI taxonomy): Eukaryota > Viridiplantae > Streptophyta > Polypodiopsida > Polypodiales > Pteridaceae > Ceratopteris > Ceratopteris richardii. The sequence continues at coordinate 19,261,589 of CM035417.1, read as the reverse complement.
AACCTTAAAAAAGTTAATGCTGCTACAATTAGAGATAGTTATCCACTTCCAATCACTGAACATTTATTGGAGTGTGTTGCAGGCAAGGAAGTTTATAGCTTCCTTGATGGATTTTCAGGTTACAACCAAGTAGCCATTGCCCTAGAAGATCAACACAAAACGGCTTTTGCCAGAGAGTGGGGAATCTTTGCATTTCGGGTGATGCCATTTGGGCTCACCAATGCACCTGCAACATTCCAAAGACTCATGTGTCATGTCTTCAAAGAGTTCTTGCGAAAGAGCTTAGAAGTATATGTGGATGATTTATGTGCTCATTCCCAAGAGCGAAGATACCACATCCCTGAGCTCAGACAGATCTTCAACAAGTGTAGAGAATATCGAGTGTGTCTGAACCCAGAGAAGTGTGTGTTCATGGTACGTCAAGGTAAAATCTTAGGTCACATTGTCTCTAAAAACAGAATATCAACAGATGAGGACAAGGTAAAAGCCATAGCGGAGTTGCCGAGGCCAAGGAATGTTAAAGAGGTACAAGCCTTTATGGGCCATTGTGGATATTACCGTAGATTTATTCACATGTATGCAATCATAGCTAAACCTCTTTATGCCTTGTTGACAAATTTTGAGTGGAACGACGAATGCGAGAAGTCCTTCAATGAGCTAAAGAGACGCTTGTGCACAGCACCGATACTGACCACTCCTGATTGGAATAAGCCATTCCATGTACACGTGGATGCATCCAATTATGCAATAGGATGTGTGCTGTCACAACCAACTGGTGAAGGGAATTTAGATTTGCCTATAGCATATGCTAGCAAGCAATTGAATGCTGCTGAACGAAACTACACCACAACCGAAAGAGAAGGCTTAGGCATGGTATATGCTGTAAAGAAATTTAGACACTATTTATTGGCCAACAAGTTTAAGTTCTTCACCGATCATCAGGCCTTATTATACTTGGTCAATAAACCTTGCAATACTGGACGCTTAGTAAGATGGTTCCTCTTACTAATGGAATATGACTTTGAAGTGGTTGTTAGGCAAGGTAAGACCCACCTGAGAGCGGATCACCTTTCTCGCATCACTTCACGAGAACCACCGCAAGGAGTGTCGGATGAATTGCCCGATGCTTATCTGTTCAATCTAGAAGTTGTTCCTAAATGGGCAAATAAGTTGGTACCAGTCCTAACCTTTGGACCCGCAAATAAAAAGGTGAAGACGGACAGGGATGAAATTGTGCGGTCACAAAAATATCAAACATTGGCAGGAAGCATGTATAAACAAGATACAGAAGGTGTTCTAGCTTGTTGCGTCGAGGACGATGAACATAGTAGTTGGTTGCAACAAGCCCATGAAGGATTTCTAGGGAATCACTATTCTAAACAACGAACACTGCAAAATCTAAAACGTTTAGGAGTGTATTGGCCTAGCATGGACAAAGAAATACATGAGTGGATTAAGAATTGTCCCGTGTGCAAAGAGCGACCCCCAGTGGAGCATGCCACCCTTTATCACGAGTCATTAATTCCAGACTGGAGTGCTCCATTGGTAGAATTCATGAGATCAGGAACCTTACCAAAGGAGGCTAGTCTAGCAAGAAAACGAAGCATGGAGCAAGAGGCTAAAGACTATGCCTTAGTAGGAGATAACCTATACAGAAGAGGCAAAGATGGTTACTTAAGATTGTGCGTTCATGAATCAGACTACTTGAAAGTCTTGGAAACTGCACATAACAGTGTGGCAGGTGGACACTTTGGGCCTGACAGAGTAATCAAGTCTATTCTATTCTCAGGACTTTGGTGGCCCACTCTTCATATGGATGCACATACCTATGTGAAGAAATGTGACACATGTCAACGTGCCCAGTACCCAATTCGAAAAGATGAGATGCCTCTGAGACCAATGATGGGAGGACGTGCATTCTCAAAGTGGGGCATAGACTTTGTAGGTCCTATTAACCCCCCAGCTAGAGACTCCCATGCAGAATACATCATTGTAGCCACGGACTACCTTACAAAGTGGGTAGAAGTCAAAGCCACAACAAAGAACGATGCTCAAACTACGGCGAAGTTTTTATTCGAGAACGTGTTTACGAGATATGGATTACCAATAGAGTTAGTTAGTGATAGAGGCACACACTTCTTGAATGAAGTCATTCAAAATCTTCTCCAAGAATTCTTGGTGATACACAAGAAGTCTGCCCCCTATCATCCACAAGCTAACGGACAAGCTAAGAGCACGAATAAGATCCTATGTAACGTATTGACAAAACTCGTAAATAACAAACGCTCTGATTGGGACAAACAACTTCATCATGCTGTTTGGGCCTACCGAGTTGCTTATAAAACGGTACTCAATGCCACCCCATTTCAGATGGTCTTCGGACAAAATGCTGTGCTACCATTGGATTTCCTAATCCCAACTTTAAAAGTAGCAGAAGAGCATGATTGGAACGGACAGGAGTTATCCTCGAGGATCTTTGATTTAGAACGCTTAGGTGAGACAAGGCTACGAGCAGCGGCAGGCATCTATGCTGCAAAGAAAAGGCAAAAGGCATACTTTGATGCACATATCAAGGATAAAGGCTTGAAAGAGGGAGACCTAGTGTTGGTTTATACACTAAAGCAACATGCCCGTAAATTGGAAAAAAGAGGATATGGACCCATGATCATTAATAGAATTTCCACTAGCGGTGCAGTTCAATTGGCCACACTAGAAGGCGATGTCTTACCCAACTATATCAGTGGTTGTCGAGTCAAGCTATATCAAGAACCTCTTACAGAGGAAATGCTAATGAGACTCAACACTGCTAAGAAGCGAAAAGAAGAGGAGTTAAGGGTTAGAGAAGAAGCACAAGCAGAGGCGAGAGAGTGCATCAAAAGAAATAAGTTACGACGAATAGGCCTAGAGAGTAACACAAAAGCTCCAAAATATTACATGGACATGTGCCAAAAATCGGACCTAACTGCTTCTCAAATAATTGATCGACGTCCATTTGTGACCATAGCGGTAGGGCAAGGGAAGAATGCAAAGACCGTGAGAGCATTAATTGACTCAGGTGCAGCAACTAGTGTAGTTAGACTTTCATACTGCCAAGACCTGCAATTGGACATCAAGCCCATAGAAGCCTATCTCATAGGATTGGGAGGTGTGGAAACCCCTTGTTTAGGCGAGGTGGAACTTCCCATCTACCTTCAAGATGTTCCAATAAAAGTCAAAATGCTAGTGTGCCATGATGCGGACCTTACAGAGCCACTTGTCCTAGGTCAAGATTGGATCTATGACCATGCAGTCAACTTGAACCTAAGAAGTCAACTTCTTCAAGTTTGGGTGCATGAACAATGCATTACATTAGAATTAGACAATTGCATGCTCACAAAACCAGAGGTCACACATTCTCTTAGTTCTTCCAAAACTAATCTTTGTAAAGAAAATGTCGTGTGTGTCACAAACCCTACGCAGCAAAAGGACTCAATCATGGAAGCACAAGCTCATAGGCCAGCAAACCTCTCTTCTCTCTCACATACTAATGCGAGTGTAACTCGACCAAAGAGGCAAGCAAAAAAGGCATCTGCTATATCAACTAGACAGACGGAATTCAAGAAGAAAGAAGCTCCAGGCATGAAGCAAATTTGGGTACGAAAAGGAGAACAACCACCAGCCTTGCCACACCCAATCCCATCAAAGCAAGCTAAACATGCTAAAAGAAGCACCCAGAAACGAGGACAAGCTCAATCCCTAGGTCTTCAACAGGTTTGGGTACCAAAGCAATTGATGAAGGCCGACCATCATCACATGAAAATTTGGGTGCCTAAGAAGTTAGCTACAGCTCAACAAGGGCGATCACATATGTGAGTACAACAAGCACCTATTACAGACACAACGACCTATGCTCCCCACCATGCAAAAGGTCTCGACAAAGAAGCCAAGGAGAGAAAAGTGTAAGAACAGAGCACAAAGATCAAAAGAAGATAAACCCAACCCTTCTGCCAAAGTAAGCAGACAATCATTAAGGATATGGGTTTGGAAGCCAAAAGCACCAGTAACATCCACAGAACCAACGAACCAACCACACTGGAGACCAAAGTTTGGAACGCATCCAAAGATGAAATGGCCTGAGGTGATCTCTACAGGGCCAAATCCTATTCTAAAATGGGTTCCAATCAGCAGGATTACCTCATTTCGAGATCCAATCGACACCTCCAAACAAAGATTGCATCAAGTCTAGAATTAACATAAAAAAGCCTCGACCAACAACAATGATGTGCCTTTGGCATAACCTTGTCTTTTGCACCATTCAGGTCATGCATTTCCAAAGCATGCATTAATCTAGGGCCACATTACACGGCCGTGCATAGGCACAATTGAGAATCCCAGGCACATGTGACACACATGACACATGTAAAATATTTTTGACAGTAACACATTTATTCTTGTTTTATGCCATTGTTCCAAAAAAAAAAAAAAAAGAGAGAAGAGAAAGGGAGAAAAGCAAGAAAGACAAAGAGAGGAGACATGACCATAAGCTTGAAGAAGCTCATCCTGCAGCAAGGCCATTCCTCAACAAAACGACAAGCCAATGGTCAACCACGATGCTGGAGTACAACACAGAGAGATGAAGATCGATAGACCTTTCAACATGGTAAGATATGCATGCTTCAACAACACTATAACCATGATAGATTAGGAAACCTCTTCGTCGGCATACCCTTGAGCACTTCGCTCAAAACCCAATTTCTTGCACCATATTTCTTCCCGTGCATTTTCCAAGTACGCATGCGTAGGGGTACATTACAAAGCCGTGCACAAGGCACATTCTTCTTCTAACCCATGCACTAATGCACTTACCCATCAGTCATGATGGGTCACAAGTACTTGGTATGGAGACTAGGGAAGCCATCTTTGGATGAATCAGAGGACATCAAGGTGACCACTACAAGAGCAAGGCAGCAATTCACCACAAGAGTTGCTCACAATCGACATTGACAACCTCTTTCGAGTAGCTCACAATTTTTGAAAGCTCACAAAGACATCATTCAGTTGCAATACACGGACGAAGTCCATACAAAGGTTGCAATGACAAACTGATGAACCTAACAACTGCCCAAAATACAATGGGAAGATGCACTGCTCCTACTGATACATGAAGGACACTACCTCTCAATGTACTACATCGAACAACCACTACAACAAGGGTCTGTCAGGGACGACAGACTCAAGAGGGGGGGGAGTGTTGAAGCTCAAGGCCGAGGACAAAGCATGGAAGCACATCAAAGAAGTGGGCACACAAGAAGAAGGAGCAAGTAGGGAGCTCCAAGATTCACATGTCAAATTTTCAGAAGAAATCCCTATAAAAATAGTGATTTTTATCACTAAAAATCATTGTAAATACCACTTTCTATTTTTACAGCTCCATTGTGTTTAAGCCAAGGAGTCCTTGAGCTTGAGGAGTATTAGATGTATCATACTACCAATTTTCATAATTTTTAGATTCCGTTTGAGCCCCCAAATAAGCCCTAGAACCTAATTTTTAACTAGGCCGGACACTAGGTCTGGACAGGGCCAAAACCACTCAAAAACTATAAAAAGGTTTGGAGAGCTCATTTTTGGGGTTAGCTTGTTGTAGATTTCAGCTTTGTAAGAGATTTCTTTGGTAATCAAAGATCTTCCATTGTTCCACTCTTTGCTCTTGCCTTGTGCATGTGTGTGTGTATGTGTGTGCATGCTTGTGTGCTTTCACTCACGCACTTGTGCACTTCACTTGCTCGTGGTCTTCATACCGGTCCTCACGTCTCCACGGATTGACATTTATGAGGTGAAACTCCTCACGTTGGTACTCACCATTGTGCTAGAGTGACACCATCCTCCCAGATCTTCTTAGTCCTAGGTCACTTCTCCTTGTATCATCTACATGTGCCCTTCTTACTCCTAGAGTCTTCACAGAGGACAATCCAAGTTCCTCATCAAGACTCTTTTCTGAACCACTTGAATCTCCATCAACATCTTCAAAACCTGCACATGTTTTACTACCAGCAGAAAGCTTTTCTTTACCTTTTTTGGATGTATCTGATGAATTTGCTGGACTGAAATTTCCACGCAATCTTCCATTCCATGGATTTGAGTTGGAACTTGTTGGGAGATGAACTCACGACCTCCCAGTTAGGAGTGTGATGGGCTAACCACTTGCCCCAAAAGCCATGGTTGAGGATTACTTCCTAATCCTCTCTCTTAAGGCGTGATTCAACCATCTCCTACTAGGATTTTGTGACAGAACTATTGCTTGGTGATGCATCTGGTCCACTCAAAACTTGAGATTCTGCACTTGATTTTTCAGCATTTTCTTTGTCATTTGGTTCAAGATTCAGTCCTTTTTTGGCATCTGCATAGAAGCTTGACATTTAATCAAATACCACATCTCTGCTCACCTTCACCTGTCGTGTGAGTGGGTTACAACATTTGTACCCCTTTTGCTAAAGGGAGTATCCAATGAAGACACATTTTTCTGCTTTCGGATCAAGCTACATCCTCAACTCATCTGGAACATGTACATATGCAATACAGCCAAAAACTTTCAGATGTGATAAGTTTGGCTTTTTACCTGTAAACTTCTCTTCAGGTGTAACTTGATGTACAACAGCAGTCGGAGTTCTATTCATGATGTATACAGTAGTATGCACAGCTTCTGCCCAATAACAATGAGGCATATTCTTCTCAGCCATCAAGGCTCTTGCTATTTCTACAATATGTCTATTTTTGCGTTAAGCAATGCCATTCTGTTGTGGTGTGTACCTTCATGAAAACTGACGCCGAATTCCATGATTTTTTAGAAAATTTTTGAACTCATTTGACATGTATTCACCTCCTCCATCAGATCTTAATGTCTGAATGTACTTCCCTGTCTGCTTTTCCACCATAGCTTTAAAATTCTGGAAGTGAGTGAACACCTCGCTCTTCTCTTTCATGAAATGTATCCATACTTTGCGTGTATGGTCATCAATGAAAGTAACATAAAACCTGCAACCGCCCATAGATGTGGTCTTTGCTAGACCCCAAACATCTGTATGTACTACTTCTAGTATGTTCTCACTGACATGCTTGTCATGTGGAAATGATGCTCTTGACTGTTTACTAAATTGACATGTTGCACATAACTTTTGCATTTTCTGCAACTTTGAAATTTGGTAGTCCTTGGACAATCTCCTTTGACTGCATCAGTTTCAGCCTTTGCAAGTTTGCATGTCCAATCCGTTTGTGCCATATCTCTATATCTGCAATAACTCCTGCACCTTTTGCAAACATGGCTGCATTTATTTTAGGAATCTTTACATTTAAGGTGAACATCCTACCCACTTTGTTTCCTTTGGCAACCAATCATCCATCCTGTTTGTACTCTTCTACATATAATCCATCAACATTGAACCTGACTTGTAATCCCTAGTCAACCATTTGTCCAACAGGAACTAGATTCTTTGTTATCTTTGGAACATGCAACACATCAGAAAGATGTTTTACCTTCCTGTCCTCCATAGACAATGCTATGTTTCCTGTATGCTCAATAGGATGTGATGTATCATCACCTGTTTCAACATATCCAAGAACTGGCATTTTTTGCAAACTACTAAACCATTCTGCATGACTGGTCATGTGATTTGAAGCACCTGAATCAACATACTAGACATTATCATTCGATTTTGAAACACCAGCAGACATCCTATTCATCATGTGATGTTGAACCATAAACAGCTTCTCAGAATCATCTACACTTGTGGATGCATAGTTGTTTTGCTGCCTTCTGTTATTTTGATTCTTCAACCTGCAATCACGTTCAAAGTGTCCATGTTTACCACAATTCCAGCATCCTTTACTATCATTACCTGAATCATTTCTTCGAAAATTACTGCGACCTCTTTGGCTCCCCCTGCCTCGAAACTGTCCTCTTCCTCCTGCATGATTCTGTTGTTGACCTTGTTCTTGGTTACTGTTTCCTCTTCCACTTCCAAAACCTCTACCTCTGCCTCTTCCTCTGCCAGAGTAGAATACCTGCTCAGAACTGGGCTTTCCTTGGGAGTTTGAATCCTCACCAAAATTCTTTTCTTCGATAATCAGCATAGATACTAGATTAGCAAAATTCGGAATATTTTCCATGGTTTGTATGGAAGTTCTAAACTGCTTATATGCAGCTCCTAAACCACGAAGGCACATTTCCACCTTATCATCATCATCTACATTCACGCCAATAGATGCAAGTGACTCACATATGCTTTTGATTTTTAGAGTCCGACATGCTCTTCTTTTCCAATGTATGCAGCTCGTTCTTGAGTTGCAATTTCCATGCCTTTGTATTAGTCTCATACAAAGTAACCAAACTGTTCCAAGCCTCTTTTGGAGTCTTGGCATCCTGTATGTGTCTAATCATGCTATCCTGTATGCTAATAGATAGCCAATACATTACCTTTCGTGCTCCTTGATTCCATTCCTCATATGCTCTTAACTGTTCTGCAATCTGATTCCTCTCTGGTAACTGCGGAGCATTTTCATTCTCTCCTTCGATGTACTTCCAGTAGCCTTTTCCCATCAGGAAATTTGTCATTCTCAATCTCCAAGCATGGAAGTTGTTCTTGTCCAGCTTATTGCTCATAAGCTGACTCATTCCATCTGTGTTTGCCATTTCTGCAACAATTCACAACACCACAACACACTACAAGCAGCACTTCTACTTGAACACTATTGCACTATGATGTGATAGTTCGATCTCAGAAAAACACAGTTTTCGTGTATCAACAGTACACATAATCGCTTGAAATTCTGGATCCGCAATATATGAGTGTTGTCGAACACAACGCAAGTTGCAGTTTCTGAAACTGACCTAGTTTTTCAGTGGGCCCCACCTTGCGGGCTTGAAACAGAGGTCGAGATGGCTCCAAAACTTTGATCTGACAAAAGAAATTGACCCTAAAGGGATAACTCCCAAAAATATTTTTAGGTCTTCTACCTTCACGCCGATTTTCGTAGCAAATGGAGGCCGTTTGTGAAATCACATTTTCTCCATGCCTTGCCGCGTAGTCTTCACCGTTGCCTTCTCCACGAGCTCTCTACAGTCACGCTGGCTCTGATACCATGTCACAAGGAGGGAGATAAGGAGAGAGCTCACACACACACTCTCACTCTCAAGGAGAAGCACGCACACCGACTGAGGCAAGGAAGAATGATCTTCTTCTTCTTCTTCTTCTTCTTCTATTACATAAAAGGAATGTACAAGAATGACCTAAAAACAAGAATACAACAAGTGCAATATATAAAGATCAGTACATAAGGAAAAACCTAATGTCCATGAATGAGTGAGCTGGCAAGAAACAAATGTGCCATCACTCTCGGTAGATAAATCTAATAAAGCTCAATGAAGTATCCCTGACATATACCGGCGTGACCACTATACATGTCAGAGAAACGAAAAATTGGTACGTGTCATCCTGGATCATCACATGTTGAGCTTGATATCTCAACATAAAGTTCTGAAACCAAAACCTTAGAGCTCTGATACCAAATGTTGGAAATGAGGTAGGCCCTTGGCTCTTGGCTCATGTCACAGGTCCGTGGTTCCATAGGTCCAACATATACAACATTAATTTAGCAATCTTCCATATTGACAAAACATGAACATACCACAACTTAATCATAAAAATGATGAGACAAAGATAGAGAAAGACTAGACAACATGTGTAAAGTGTTACTTAAGCCATTGCTTACTCATAGTATCATATATACCAATGTTCAATGTACAATGTGGGAGCACAACTCTCAACCACTCTATGTGATGAGAAATAGATCGTGAGTGAATGTAGAAATGTAACAAACATATTCAGATGTATGGGCATTAATCTGAATATACATGAGATGTGTGACCTTATAGGTTATTGTTAGACGGCCGCCGAACAAGGACAAATGTACTAGGACAGGCATCTTAAATGTAAAAGAACCTTTCGGGAAACGCGCAGGTAACTAAAGATTCACGCACCCTTGTAAAAAAATCCTCTATATAAGGCAATGCAAAAAGAGTGGCAGAGAGCCCGTTTTGGGGAATTCTAAGTGTACTGGTTGTAGTTTGTAGGTCATCGAGAAGAGTGAACTTTACCTTGTTCTGTTCTATTCTGTGCTCCGTCTAGTCTTTTATTTGCACCATAGTGCAGAGTTGCGAATTAGTAATCTCGTGTTACGAATCTGCTCGGTAATGGTTGAATGTGCCTCTGAGTGTTAATAAGTTGTAGTGTATTACTTGACAGTAGTATGTGGAACGAGGAATTGTGGAAGGTAGTCCCTAACTGTTTGCGTATTAACATTTGTTGTAGGTGACCAAGTTCGATGCAGTAGTCTACGTTCACTGATGATTCCGATCACAGGAAGACTAGCATCTGTAATGGTTGAAGTGCGAGTAGGTCATTGTTAAGTCTGTAACGAGTCGATTATTGTTGGGAAATTTGTTGCTTGAGGTTGGCATGCGGTGAGTTGTATAACTTCAAGGTATATATGTGTGTTGGTATACCTGTCTGTTCTGAAGAATTACGTGTTAGGTGATCGTTCACTCAAGTAGATTATCCTATTGACACAAGTCACTGGACTACTGCTCAGATCACTATAGCAGGATTAGTTTGGAGATTCTAAGTTCGGTACAACGAACAGTTATCAGTTGTTCAGATCTGCACACTGGGCTAAGACGTGAAGAGCAATTAAGACTGTGTAATGAACTGGGAAAATAGTACAGGGCCTCTGTCTAACAGACCCCTACCACTCCCAAGAACCCACTTTATCTGATAACGCCTCTCGGTAATAGAAAGTATAATACAGTCTACAGTGAATCACTATTTTACATTTCATATTTGTTCGGTAACAATTTGCGTTTGTCAGTAACACAGAATCGCTAGCTTTAACACTTTTAACACATTAACATTTGGCGCCGTCTATGGGAAAGTGGCACCAGATTGCCAGTTACTTGTGAGAAAGCAGCATTAGAGGGCCAGCTGATTGTTAGAATCAAACATCACGTTTATCGTTCGATTGACTGACGGTAGCAACAGAGCCAGGTTGTTGCCAACTGCTCAGATAGTGCTACTACGCAATGATACATGCTGGTTACTCGGTCTGGCAAAACGTATCCTAAGAACCATAAGGCTGGAGCACGTAAAGTGCTAAAGACAAACCTAGTAGAAGAAGGTACAACGCGGTCTGACCCAGTGGTCAAGCAAGTTAAGGACGTTAGAATTAATTCCGGTCATATTCCAGTGGAACGATCAACGCCTTTGGTACATTCTGGTGTTACTTCGACCCAGCCTATCAAAGATATAGTAATTCCAGAATCTACCAAGACGCCGCTGGAAACCAGTTTAACCATTTTGGATAAAGATTTAGAGTTATCCACGATCAGAAATACTCTAGGAAAAGAAATCGGTAAAAGCGGAAAAACGCTGCATTCTGGCACAATTTCAGTTCATTCCGGTGATAGAAACACCAACTGGCGGCCAAGGCTTAGCATTTTTTGCAGAATCCTCAGCCCAACCAACGTGCTTGGAAGAAAGATTTCGGATATTGGACATCCAGAAGGAAGGAAAGCTGTTCGAAGCAGAGATCCGAAGCATTCTAAGTAAAAACAGCACACCGGAAGGCACACCATCCGGCGATACAAGTCCCGATAGTTCAACCAATCAACCTCAAGATACAGAAGAAAGGCCTAATACATTCACAATGAACGGACAACAACAGCAACAAAAGTTATGTCAACCAAGGCCGCCTCCAACAGGAGTAACCTACACGAAATTCGGTGGATTCCCAGGAGATGATCCGGACGCTCACGTACGTACTTTCGAAATAAGTTATGCAGTTCTTAACCATCCACCGGATCAGGCATATAAGGCCATTGTTTTTCAATCTACACTGGTCAACGAAGCAGCTAGATGACTTACGGAATACGATATTAATCATTTCGGTAGCTATGATGCAGTACGAGACGCCTTTCTACAACGATTCAGGCTAAAGAAGAATCCTGCCAAAATCTTTGATTATTTACAGAACAACCGACAGAAGGCAAATCAGACTGTCCAGGAGTATGCTACACTCTTTAGAACACACTTACGACAGATACCACAGGCCCACGCGAACTTACCTGATGATGTCATGACTCAGTGGTTCATCAATGGCTTAACCCCACAACTAAAGCAGATCATGATCATAAGATGTGTCGGAGCTATGACGCTGGATGCAATCATTGCCATGGCTCTGCAACTGGAATCCAAAGTCGGTGGATTTACAGAAGATCTGGAGTGGTTAAAAACAAACAAAAATACGGCTGAAGATATGACCAGACAAGTCTACTGCGTCACATGCAAAAATTCAGGTCATACTAGTGCCAATTGTGCACTAAATCAAACGTTCTGCGCTATCTGCAACACTGCCGGACACACCACCGGAAACTGTGTCTACAATGCCAGAATACAGGGAACAGCAACAGTCAATGCTGTTATTCAAGATCATGGACAGCCAGCGAATCACTATGTACCTCCGCAACTGAGAAACAATCAACCACAAGGATATCGAAACTACCGAGGACAGAGGAACAACAATTATAATACGAACCGCTCGCAGAATGGACCACCACCGGAAAATCCCAATCTACCACCACCGGAAAATCCCAATCTACCACCACCCCGTTGTCATTTTTGTGGCGAATTCGGACACATTAGAAGATTTTGCAAAGATGCAGCTGAGTATGATCAAAGGAAGAAGGAGCTAAAATCCAATGGCCAACATGGTACAAATCACACCGGTAGAAACACAGACTGCTACAGTCCAGACCCGATCCGGTAAACAACTGCAGTCGACAGCAGAATTATTCGAACCTGGGATACGAGAACAGCATAGGATGTATAACAAGGCTAGTCACTGGACCGCAACAGAACCACCAGTGTTCCCAGAACCTATTCCGGTGACTCAGGCCTCGTCGACAAAGGAAGGAACACAACAAAAGGAAGCAGCAGCGGAGCCATCATCAGCAGTAGACATAACAGCGAATACTTCTGCATCAGCAGAGACCTCAAGTTCAAAGGAGCAAGACAACCAATCTCAACAGACATGGGAAATTTTATCCAAGGCATCTATCACCCTACCTCTAGGCCAACTACTGGCATTAGTACCTGGGATTCGACAACAGTTCCAGCAACAGTTCAGTCCGGTACCTTCTTGTATTCCAGCCACAGCAGCAGTGCAACCGGAACCTGATTCTACGGTTGATCATTCAGTTCCCTTGATTACAGTATGGTATAAGAATCATAAAATTACGCAGGTATTGATTGATGGAGGCTCTGGTGTTAACATTGCGACTACAGCCTTATGCAATAGGTTAGGATGGACCGAAATCGAACCAGTTCAATTTTTCGTCAGAATGGCAGATCAATCTAGAGTCCATCCCGTAGGACTTGTGCAAAATGTACCCATTACTTTGCAAGGTACGACCTTTAAAATGAACTTTGTTATACTAGATCTGCCGGAATCCACTTTGGATTACAACCTTCTTTTCGGCCGACCTTGGCTGAAGCATGCGAAGGTAATACAGGACTGGTCTGCACAAGAGCTTACGTTCAAAGATGCCAACCATAGATATGTGGTAAAATTAGATGCTATACAACCTTGCGAGCTACACGCTAGACCGTATCTTGTTGAACCAGTCCACATGTTAGATGGACTATCAGATGATGAAGAAGAGGAATTTCTGAAGAATAACGCTGATTTAATGACCGTAGGGACTGTTGATCTACAGTCCGTGATAGATAATTGGAGTACTTCAGTTTGTACAATTGTACCGATCACCGGAAAAACTAAGCAGGAAGATACTGTTTCAACACATGACGACGAATTACAATCATTGTTCAAGGCAACAGACGATACAGAGAAACCGCAACAGTTTTATGTCCCCGAAGACCAGTTGACCACGTACAATCTAGGAGACGAAGATCGTCCACGACTTGTAAAGATAAGGCAAAACTTACCGGAAACATTTAAAGCTGATTTGATTCGACTACTTCGCGAATTCTCAGACGTCTTTGCATGGGATTACAAAGACATGAAAGGATTAGATCCGCGCATCTATCAGCACAGAGTCATGTTGAAACCTGAAGCTAAACCAAATAAGCAGCCTAGCTACCGGATGAATCCCAATTATGCATCACAGGTAAAAGCCGAACTTGATAGGTTATTGAAAGTTGGATTTATCGTACCAGTAGAGCATGCGGAATGGATCTCTCCGATTGTGATTGTGCCTAAGAAAAACAAGCAATTAAGAATCTGCGTAGATTACCGGAAATTAAATGCAGCAACCGTACCGGATCCCTTTCCAATTCCCTTTCTGGATACCATGCTTGATAGAGTAGCAGGTCACGAGATGTATTCATTTCTAGATGGATACAGTGGCTACAACCAAGTAAGAATGGCCGAAGAGGATATACCAAAAACTGCATTCATTACCAACTGGGGTGTCTTTGCCTACACCGTAATGTGGTTCGGATTGAGAAACGCACCAAGCACATTTCAGCGATGTATGCAGGAGATTTTCTCTCCTTATCTCACTTCATTTATGCAAGTATATCTTGATGACTTCTCAATTTTTGGTAAGATGATGGCGCATTTGCTCCATCTACGATGCTATTTTCAAAAGTGCAGAGAGTACAGACTCTGTCTTAACCCAAACAAATCTGTGTTTGCGGTCTCATGTGGCAAATTACTTGGCCACATTGTATCTGCCCAAGGTATCCAAGTAGATCCAGATAAAATTTCGGCAGTATTAGAAGCTCCGGTGCCAACTTCTCCAAAAGAAGTTATGCGATTTATGGGCCAAGTACGGTGGCATGGAAGGCACTTACGGTGGCTTGCTCATCTGGCTGTACCACTGAACAGACTAATCACCAAAACTCCCCGATAGTTCGAATGGACTCAAGAATGCCAAATCACATTTGATCGACTCAAGTATTTATTGATGCAGGCACCAATCTTACAACCACCGGACTGGGACAATCCGTTCCATGTTTTTGTCGACGCTTCGGATATTGCGATCGGCAGTATTCTGATGCAGCAAACACATAAGTGGTTCCGCCCTGTTTATTATGCTAGCAGAAGGCTTGCACCTGTAGAAAAGAACTATTCTACCACCGAAAGAGAATGTCTAGGATTGATTTACTCGATCAAAAAGTTCAGACATTATCTACTAGGCCGGAAATTCACATTCCATGTGGATCATGCTGCCCTCGTCTATCTAGTTCGGCAACAGCATCTCGGTGGACGATTAGCGCGATGGGTCTTGCTTTTACAGGAATTTGACTATGAAGTCATTCACCGACCAGGTAGTTCACATGCCTTAGCAGATTTCTTATCTCGTCTAGATTCCGGTGAAGCTCCGGTAGGCATAGATGACACAACACCCGCAATTTATGTGTCAGAACCAATTAATGAAGATTCTGCAGACCCACCTATCCCATTTTCATATTATGATCAGATCTTAACCTTTCGTACTGATGGTTGCCTTCCACCTCAGACTTCTAGAGCAGTACGCAGGAAAATTGCAATTTTTAGCCGCCGATTTCGGTCAATTGCTGGAGAATTATATTATGCAGATCACACCGGAATCCTACTTCGCTGTATTCTGCCGCATGAAGTTAATTCAGTTATTACTCTGGTCCACTCAATTCCTTCCGGTGGTCATTTTGCAGCAGACTTAACTCACCGGAAAATTCTGCAAAGTGGTCTCTGGTGGCCAACGATGTACAGAGATGTGGCCCAATTTTTCAAACACTGTGATAACTGTCAAAGGTCTGGGCAACCACTGCAACGACACTTCTTTCCATTGCAGCCAGTCATGCCATTAGAACCATTTCAGAAATGGGGATTAGATTTTATTGGTCCAATCTCACCTCCAGCAGTCTTCAGTAACAACAGATATATACTAACCTGTACAGACTACGCAACGAGATGGGCAAAAGCCTGGGCTTTACGGTCTGCTACAGCCGTTACGGTAGCAAAGTGTCTGCTAACCGATGTCTTTCCACGTTTTGGCTTACCACTGGAAATTGTTTCAGATCAAGGCACTCATTTTGTAAACAATTTAATGAAGGCACTTACACAGTCGTTCCAGATTACACATAAATTTAGTTCTCCATATTACCCTCATGCCAGTGGTTTGGCCGAAAGTACAAACAAATCACTATTGAATATCCTCCGAAAACTGATCATGGAAGCACCGGAAAGATGGGATCAACTACTACCTGCAGTACTATGGGCATACCGAACTACATATAAAGTAACAATAGGCTTGACACCTTTCAAACTAGCTTATGGCTTAGAAGCAATAGCACCCATGGAAGTAGTCATCCCAAGTTTGCGTGTAGCAATCACTCAGAAGATGCTACCGAAAGATTCGCTGACAACACGAATGGACGCACTCAGAGAACTTGATGAGCACCGATGGCTCAGCTTTTTAACCATGCGCGAAGTACAACTAAGGCAAGCTAAGACACAGGATCGATATTTGAGGACTCCAATCTTTTCGGTAGGTCAGCTCGTACTCTTCTACAACGCAAAGTTGGATAGAGCAGCAGGAAAGTTCAAACTACGATGGTTTGGCCCTTTCAAGATCTCAGAACAAGTCGGTCCGGCAACTTTTCGGTTGACTACGTTGACCGGAAATCCACTCCCAAAAGTAATCAATGGGTCGAAGCTGCGGCCATATCATCACACCACTAGCCCGCATTAAATTTTTCGGCGATGGAACGCGTTTTGTTTAATCTTTTATTTTTTCTTCCCTCTTCTTTTTTTTTTTTTTTATAAATAGCCGTGTTTTGTAAAAACTTTATGTTACTAGCCGCCCCACTCAACAGTACCTCGAGTACACACGCCTGCATGAAAACAAGCATCATTCCTGCACTGCACAATGATACCCAACCCCTTTTTCCTCCCCACCGTATTGTTCCTATTTAACCCTTTCGACAACGCCAAAAATCGCTACCGTGTTGAGTGATAGTGTTCTGTGAGACCCCTGCGCTCTGTATTCATGTTCATAGTCTGTATCAACAAACGCCATGGAAGCACTCGCTAATTATACTGCCTTCAGTGATGGTATCCCTACCGAGGTAGGCGAATACCTGCGTTGCAGAGGGTTGGCCAACTTCGCTGAGTTGCCTTGGCACTCAATGGAAGCCCATCCCTTCTTCACGCAAATCATCACCGCCATTGCTCAGTCCCCCGCCACCGAACGCCAGTGGGTTTTCCTCTCGCTCCCTTCGCGAACAGTCATCACCTTCCAAGCCTTCGCTGAAGCCTACTGCCTCAACCCGCAAGGCCGGGAAAATGGCCCTAGTATCCCCCTCGCCCGCATGACCGAACTATTCCCCCGCTCTTTGTCCAACGAATACGCCATTCTCTGCCGCCCCGAACCCGAACGATCCGCCCTGCAGTTCTTAGTCGCCATACTCAACCTTCAGAAGCGCACCTACGACATCTCACGCCCATTCTATTCCTCTTTAGATTTAGCTGCCCGAGAACCCGTGAACTTCGCCTCGTACTTTTTCCTTAAAATCCATAAAGAATATGTAGCTATAGAGAAGCAACTCCACAAGGGTACCACCCAGCGCTCTCACCTTCCCCACATCATCTCATTCCTTTTCCCAGCCATCATTTCCGCACAACTACCACCCCACGGTCCCGAACTTAGGCACGAAGAATCAGTCCAACCACTCGATGACGAGGAAGAAGAAGATGAGGAGATCAACCAGCTCTTCCGCAATAAGAGAATTCGGATCAGCTCCTCAGAAAGCGAAGCACAAGGATCCGCCGGAAAGAATCAGGACACCCGAAACGAAGAACAAGAAGAGACCTTCCATGACACAGCCACTTCCATCCACAACGAATCATCAGCCGACCACCACGACCAGCAGAATCACACAGAAACAGAACTAGTCTCAACCGAAGAAGCATCAACACGACGAGAAGACGAACGGCAAGTGGTCGACAGCGCACTCGACACCCTACTGAAGGCCGTAGAATCCACCACCGCCCACAATGCAGATGAACACCAACCCATCCATCAAGTAACTCACCCTGCATCCCCTGGTCCTCAACCCTCACCAGCCAACCCTTTCCCCCCGCCAATTTCCAAATCCTCTTCATCCTCCCCCAATTATTCACCCCCGACATCCCCCCAAATCCATACCCAAACCTCTACACCACCACAACACCCACTTCTCCTTCCCTCTGTTCCGGTCTTTTCTGAACTGGCTGCCATGGGCCAATTGCTCATTACCCTCTCACAACAACTTCCGGTACAGCTGAGTGAAGTCACGAACACAATTCGATAAGACCTACAGCACAAAGTCGACCTCCTAGAAGTCGACATCAGCCCACTCCAAGAAGAAGTCGATGCCGTAAAAGCACAGAATCATCAATTACAGACACAATTGGCAGACCTCCAAGCGTAGTTTTCGGAACAACAAGCCTTGATACAGCAAAGGGATGCAGCATTGGAGCAGCTTGCCGCCAAAGACCAGCTATTACACGCAGCACACGAAGAAATCCGGGAATTGAAGACCGCACTCCAAGAAAAAGAAGACATCAGCTCATCCCTCGAAGAGCTGATAGAAGAAACAAAGGCCCAATTGTAGGAAACCATCCAAAGAAATCAAGACCAACAGAGAGAAGCAGAACAAGTCAAAGACGAGCTACGAAGAGCCCAGGAATGTTTGGACGGGATAAACAGAATGTTGAGACACCAATTAAGTAGGGAAGCAAAATACCAAAAAGATCTAGCAAATGCTCGAAGAGAACGAGATGCATACTCCAAAACGATCGAATTTGAGAACCAGCGATTCGAGCGACTCGATAACCAATTGCGAAATCAGAAGGATGGAGTCACGGATATGCAGCAAAAAGTCACCGAAATGAAGACATCCCGGGACGCTGCATTATCCAATGAGTTTTATTTACAAGAGGCCTTCTTACAGACCCAGGCTGTAATTTTGTTAACCCAAGCCATAGCTATTAGCTCTGTTAGAACGGACGCTCAGTTATTAGAACCCAACACTTTAGTTCAGATGATAGAAACCCTTAAAAAGAAAATCACCCGAACGTTTAGGCTCGCCCAAAACATGTATTTAGATGGACTCGTAGCTGAACCATAGGAACCTGCGGGTTCGAGTCCACCGTGCGTGCCAGTGTTAGACGGCCGCCGAACAAGGACAAATGTACTAGGACAGGTGTCTTAAATGTAAAAGAACCTTTCGGGAAACGCGCAGGTAACTAAAGATTCACGCACCCTTGTAAAAAAATCCTCTATATAAGGCAATGCAAAAAGAGAGGCAGAGAGCCCGTTTTGGGGAATTGTAAGTGTACTGGTTGTAGTTTGTAGGTCATCGAGAAGAGTGAACTTTACCTTGTTCTGTTCTATTCTGTGCTCCGTCTAGTCGTTTATTTGCACCATAGTGCAGAGTTGCGAATTAGTAATCTCGTGTTACAAATCTGCTCGGTAATGGTTGAATGTGCCTCTGAGTGTTAATAAGTTGCAGTGTATTACTTGACGGTAGTATGTGGAACGAGGAATTGTGGAAGGTAGTCCCTAACTGTTCGCGTATTAACAGTTGTTGTAAGTGACCAAGTTCGATGCAGTAGTCTACGTTCACTGATGATTCCGATCACAGGAAGACTAGCATCTGTAATGGTTGAAGTGCGAGTAGGTCATTGTTAAGTCTGTAACGAGTCGATTATTGTTGGGAAATTTGTTGCTCGAGGTTGGCATGCGGTGAGTTGTATAACTTCAAGGTATTTATGTGTGTTGGTATACCTGTCTGTTCTGAAGAATTACGTGTTAGGTGATCTTCGTTCACTCAAGTAGATTATCCTATTGACACAAGTCACTGGACTACTGCTCAGATCACTATAGCAGGATTAGTTTGGAGATTCTAAGTTCGGTACAACGAACAGTCATCAGTTGTTCAGATCTGCGCACTGGGCTAAGACATGAAGAGCAATTAGGACTGTGTAATGAACTAGGAAAATAGTACAGGGCCTCTGTCTAACAGACCCCTACCACTCCCAAGAACACCTCTCTTTCATCTCTCTATCTTTTACTCTCTCTCTTTCATCTCTCTCTCTCTATGTTTCTCTAGATCTCTCTCTTTCTTTCATCTCTCTCTCTCTATCTATCTATCTATCTCTCTCTCTCTATCTATCTATCTCATTCTATATTAATAAAAAACAAAACAATCACTTACCTCGATGTAATTGTTTGGAGCATTGTCTTCAAAGTCCACTTAATGTTGTACTTCATCGAATTCCAAAGAATTAACGCCAAAAAGCTCCTACAAAACTAAAGATCAAATCCTTGGTTAAAATGATCTATTGAAAATCAACGTCCAACTTTTTTCAGAAATTTATCAAATATTTTTGATCGATAACACTTAAGCTTGAAGTGTTCTAAGAAGATCTTGGAAGTTACTTCATATCTTCAGTTTCCTAGATCTTGAAGTTATTCTGAAGTATCTTAGGATACTACTTTTATCCTTCTTGAATTAAAATTTATTTTTAATTACCTTGAAGGTCAAATCTAACTTCAAAATCCATTCTCAGACTAGAAGATAATTATCATCCACGGTTCGATGTCCCATACCATCTTTCCTACACCAATCTGAGTATAAAATCTGGTGTCCCATACCACCCTATTTTATATTCATATTAATGTGTGCATGACATTTATCCAAAAAAGGGGAACAAGAAGAAGCTATGATCAAAGCTAAGTATTTTTCAAATTATGTTCTTATTTTTTATATTTGTTTGCTCGAATCAACGAGGACCACAAATGTAACTAGAGTCCACAAGTGCATGTGCAATCTCCTCCACTCCTTAAGTACCTTCCACTAGAGTCCACTAGTGGTTGGTGTACTCGCCTCTTGAGTTAAGTCCACTGGGCTCAAGTTAACTTACGTTAACTTGAGTTAGAAGGCTCTAGAGCTCTTTGGGCAAAACTCTCTCCCCATGCTCCCCTAAGTGGTTTACTTGAATATGAGAGCACATGACTTATGCTTGAGTCTATTCTTGAGATCTTTGGTTCTACAAACAAGTGACCAAACGGTATCCGATTTCAAATCTCTCTGAAGCCATCAGATCCCTAGACCATAGACTTACTTTATTACATCTTCCCATCTTTACTTTCCACTTATAAGCTAAGCCATTGTAAAAGATAAGTCTTCTAAACTAATCTCGTATAAGTCCTTGGAAATGCATGCCCAAAGAGCCCCAAGACCAACAACGTTTTGTATTACCTAACAATATGTATAAATCATTCACTTCACCATGTAATATCATAAGGGCACCCATCTCTCAAATCAATCTTGTAAAAAATCCATATCTTACAAAACATGTAATATACATTTGAAGCACCAAAAACATATTGAGGTCATGCATTATCCTGAATATGCATATAGGAAGTCTAGCGATGAGCATTAGGCACAAAAATAAGTGCACCTATACACCATAAAAGGGGCTATAGAGGAAGCATGTCAGTATAGGAAACAAATTGATTTCTTACCATACTCAGATCAAAGTCTATTTCCATGTTTATATGTTATATATGTGTAGTAGATCACTCTAGATACCATCACTTTGAGATGCAGACATCAAACCCTTCATTAGTAGGTCCAAGTTAGAGGCTATTTGATTATAGATCCCTAGCTATTGAAGCCTACCCGATACTACCACCAGTAAAGTTGGCATGTTTCCAAGGCCCATTGCAAATTGAAGATCCACCTGCTATCACACTGAAAGAGTTAATCCTAAGGCACACTATTTTAAAGGCGTGGTAGGCATAATGGAAGATGCCTCATACATCGTGATGTCTAATTTGGACTTTGACAACCAATGGGGTCAATTCCAATTCTCTTCATAGGAGTTGAAGATATTATATAATGCTAAGGAACTTAATCCCATTTGGGAGCACACTAGATTGAATGAATACTTCACAATCCCATTTCCAAAACTGAACTTGCTATGATGGTTCATGCACACTCTACAACAAGATGCCAAAAAACGTTGGAGGAGATGGTGGACACTTTCCATAGATGAGATGGCATTGCAAATTCCTACTTCACATCAACCAATATTGAGTTGAAGAGAGCAAAGTAGACCTCTTGAGCTATCCAAGAAGCACAAATAATCACCAAAATACTTTGGAAGATGATCCTCAAATTATTGGATCAAAGCATACAAGTTGGAGATTCATTGTGAACCAAAAACTTGTTATTTTGGTCACTATACCTGCTCAAAGAAATGAACAGTACTCCTTTGCTAGCAATTGATTAAAATCCCTTTGGTCATATCTAATTTACTTGGGTAGCTAATGTCTCCAAGTTATTTCACTTGAAATGATCAACTACACTCAAAGAATTATGATTAGCAATTCAGAGATGCATCCCGACATTTTTGGGTACTAACAGTATGCAAAGCACTGAGCAATGTTTTGCTCTCTCATGTAGTACTCTCTATTATGAGTAGTACATGATAGAGAAGAGAGAATGAAGCATAATCAACATGTATATATAAATGCACATAGATTACATTGACATTGCAACTGAATTGTTGGTGTAAATCACAAGCCTACACATTTGGCTTGATGGATGCATTGAAGTCTAATCTACACTTATGGAGAAGCATAGGAACTAGTGCTAGTGGTTAATTACCACTTTATCTTCTTGTAAAAGTCAAATTGACTTGGAATCTTTTGTAATCACCTACCAAAAGGATTCGTGGAAAAAGTTAGCTATTTGATTAAAGGAATATCTCCTAGGATATAGGAGCTTGATCATAGGGAGCCAAAAGTTTGAATTTGAATTGAAATTTTTACTCATTACTTATAAAAATGGACATGGAAAAGTCGCGTGCAGAACTCATCATTCCCAAGCTTCTCATCAGTGATTCTGAGTGTGTGTGAGGCCTACACTCTAGCCCACACCTATCTACACCTTAGGCAATGATTTTCATGCCAATGGATTTGTATACAAGTGTTCATTAATACATACATTCACATTGTTCATTTCTGAGTTCTCTGTAATACTACTCAAAAGTCTGTCAACTTGTGAAGTGCATATCTCGGTCACCAAACTCAGTGATTCAAAGCTTGTTGGATTCAGGTTGAAGTTATCCACATGTTGCTAAAGTTTTGAAGAGATTATATTCAGCCATTTCAGAGAAATCTGCGTCGAGGTGATCACTAGTCAATTTCTGCTACAATCCTAAAAAGTCGGGGGTATAGCTTAACTTGCTAAATTGATTTCTCTTAGCATAGTTTATCTTTTTGCATCATTCTACTTGGAATAGTTAGCGTACTAAGCTAATTAGATACCCCTAAAAGGAAGTTTTCCAATTCCTACTGTGCTAGTCATACTGGAGCAAAATATCCAACAGGTGTCAAGACATAAATAGAAGGTTTTCTTGAGTTTGTGAGTTTCAAAGTTATCTGTTTTGATTCAATCATTACACACATCACTTCCAAAGTACATAGGACATTTTATGGTGCTATTGGAAAGCTAAGGAGGTCTACTTATCAAATTTGAAGCAATAGAGGGCTAGTACAAAGCAGGTTTTAGCAGTACCTAGTCAGTCTCTTGGAGCATCCATCCATCTTTCCCAACAGTGGTATCAGAGCAAACTAAGGTAAAATGGGAGGTGGTTTTCCTTCATTTATTGATAAATTGGACAGGAAAAACTATCAATCATGGTCTCTAAGGATGAAGAACTACTTACAAGGAAGGAGTCTCTATGGATACATCTGAGGAGATGAGGAATTGCCCTCATTCAAAACAAGAGGACTGCCAACAAAGGAAGAACATGAAAAGCTCAACACATGGTGTGCTAAGGATGCATTGGCAAGGTCTTATTTACTCAACTCCATCTCTGATTTGCTTTTGCCACATTTTAGAAATTGCAAGACATCCCAAGAGACTTGGGAAACCTTGTCATCTTATTTTTCCTCCAGCACAAGGGCTAGGAAAAATCAGTTGTGGATTGAATTCACAACATTAAGGAAGCAACCTAAGCAAGATGTTTCAAAATTTGTGACCAAGATTAAAGATGTAGCAGATCAGTTAGCAAGCATAGGAGAAGAGATTGAAGAAGAGCATATTGTAAGGCAAGTGATCAATGGGATCAAAGCTGATGACAAATGGGAAAGCTTCACCACTGCCATGGACCTTTACATGGACATGCAAATACCAGATCTAACAACTCTCATGGGACAATTGTTTACACATGAAGCAAAGCTCAACAAGAATGGAGATACTTCCAAAGGTAATAAATCCAGAATTTGTTGAGCAGGGTACTCTATGTACGAACCATTACCAAAAATTTGATGAGTGTTGGACACATTGTGGAGAAAGGTTTGCATGTTAGATTCAACCAATATGGAGCATTTGTGGAGGATCCAAGGCATGGGTTCAAGAGGATTGCTAAAGGAGAAAAATCAGGTAGACTTTTCACTTTTGAGTTAGAAGACACAAAGAATATTGCACTATACAGTTATAAAGATCAAACACTTTCAGAGCTTGAGATTTGGCACAAGAGACTAGGGCATATAGGAGAAAGAACCTTGAAGCAAATATGCAGGGAACAATGTGTGCTTGGAATACCTAATGTATCCAAGCAACATATGATTTACAAGTGTGGTGCTTGTCAATTTGGGAAGTCTCACAGGTTACCCTTCTCAAGGAAAGGATACATGCATGAAAACTACCTAGAACTTTTCCACACACATGTATGGGGACCAAGCAAAGACCCCTCAGTCTCACGTTCAAGGTACTATGTGTCTTTTATTGATGATTATAGCAGATCGACTGTATTGTACTTCATGAAGCACAAGGATGAGGTGTTTAACTGCTTTAAAAAATATCTTGCATTAGTTGAAAATCAGACAGGAAGGAATTTGAAGAGGCTAAGGTCAGATGGAGGAGGTGAGTACTTCTCCAATGAGTTTGGAAACTTCTTGCAGGACAGAGGCATCAAAAGAGAAATAACCACAAGGGGGTCTCTTGAACAAAATGGGGTAGCTGAAAGAAGAAATAGGTTAATTGTTGAGACAGCTAGATCTATGTTGAATGAGAAAAGGTTACCTAACTATCTATGGGCAGAGAGTGTTTCTACTGCCACTTACCTCATAAACACATTACCATCAAATTCACTTGATGGGATGACACCCTATGAAGCATGGCATGGTAAGAGACCCTCACTTGACCATTGCAGGATATTTGGATGTGTAACATATGTACACATTCCTTCTCAGATAAGAGGTAAGCTAGACCCAAAGGCTAAAAAATGCATTTTTATTGGGTATGATCTAAATAAAAAAGGTTATAGGTTTTATAACCCTACCAATAAGGGATTCATGGTAAGCAGAGATGTTGTCTTTGATGAAAATGATTCTTGGTATGAGAATGAATGCAGGAAGGTTAAATTACCCTATGATTTGGAGGAGGAGTTTCCAAATATTGCAAAGGAGGAACCTACTCTAAATGAAGCCTCAAGTTTAGATGATGAAGATACTATCAACCTTGAAGAGTTCAAGGCATAGAAGTCCAAGGGCACAATGAAGATGAAGAAGCTTGAAGACATACCTGAATCTTCAACTCAATCAATCAGAAGATCACAAAGAGAAAGCAAAAAACCTATCAGATATGGGTATGATACATCTCTTGTTACTAAACATTCTGTTTATCTTGCCAAAGATTTGTCAAATGAAGAACCAGTATCATATGAAGAAGCCATAACCAAATCAGAATGGAAAGAATCTATGGATGAGGAGATTGAAGCACTCAAGGAGAGTGACACATGGGAGTTAGTACCTAAGAAGGACTCCATGAAGGTAATAGGATCCAGATGGATCTATAAGCTTAAAAGAAATTCTGATGGCACAATTAATAGGTACAAAGCTAGATTGGTAGCCAAGGGTTTTGCACAAACCCAAGGCATTGATTATGAAGAGACATTCTCTCCTGTGGCCAAGATGCCAACTATCAGAGTGTTGGTTAGTGTGGCTGCATCAAAAAAGTGGAACATGTACCAATTGGATGTCAAGAATGCTTTCTTGAATGGATAGATTTTAGAGGAAGTATATATGTCACAACCTCCTGGCTATGAGGACCCTAAGAAGGTAACATTTGTTTGCAAATTGAAGAAGGCTTTATATGGATTGAAGCAGGCACCTAGGGCATGGAATTACAAGTTAACTACATACCTCCAAGACCAAGGTTTTGTTATGAGCAAGGCATATACTTCTCTATTCATCAAGAGAAGTAGTTCAGAGGTTCTTACCTTTGTGTTTATGTTGATGACATCATAATTACAGGTAATGATGTCAAAGAAGACATGATGACATCATAGATTTTTGACTCATATTTCAGTTGATTGCAATTGAGTAGAGTTGATTTGACTTGAGTACAGTCAGAGATGAACCAGCAGTGTTCATAATACACTAAGTTGTGAGTTATCAGTCACAGGTTCCAGGATTCAGTTCCTGATTTTGTTTAGTGTATTTACATGACGCAGCAAAAGTACGTTGAGAAACCTTTTTTGGAAGGAAAATGCAAATATGTGGATCCTAGTGTTTGTTTTCAGGTTTATGAAGACAGGAAATAGCAGGTTCAGAGACAATTCATGCTATATTAGTTGTCAAGCAGTGATTGCTTGATGTGTACACTATTGGATATCTAGTTTGCATATTTTCTCAAGTATTATGGTTCATATTCAACAAGTTCAAGTTTTTTGAAGGAAAGTCAAATTCAGTTTTGAAGAAGACTTTTTGAAGAATAAGTTCTGAAGTGCGGGAGTACAAGCTTGAAGCTTGTGACATGCTATTTAAAGCATGTGATAATTTGCAGCTTGTGATAGGTTGCAGATTCAGTCCAGATTGTACCAATATGACATTGCAGGGGGGATTGTTGGAAAACAATGTCTTCTTGGTCCATCTTGCTCAGTAACTATAGCACATGTAGCTATTGTTTTAGAAGCTGGTACAACACAGTAGCGTGGGCGATCACAGCATCCGCTCACAGAATGTATATCCACTTCTTACAACTCTTGTACAAGCAAATATCGACGGACAACGTGGCTAGGTGAGAAGTCTTTCATACTATCGACGTGGGTTCAAACCCTGTGGAGGGCAAACGCGTGAAATACTTTTAAATCATGCTTTTTAAGTCAATAAACGCAACAAACAGCGGACGGTCAAATTAAAGCAAACAGCGAATGCGGCGGATTTTTTTTCGATTGTTTTTGTTCTGGAATAGTGATCGTGGCTTTATTATGGCTTTTAGTGAGCTTTTCAATGGACAAGAAAAACTATATAAGGAGAGTATTGGATCATTGTCTTGCATCCTTCACCTAGTATTCAACACAAGCTTGGAGCTTGGACCTCAGTAGAGGTGATGTTTCTTCTAGCACATGGGGCAGCCATGGTGCTAACTTGAAGCATGTTGAGGAGCAGCTATGGATTTCTTCTTAATGATTCTTCTTGGAGAAGATGAAGGGTGTGCTCACACTCTAGCTCATGGAGAGGAGGTTATCTCTTGTTCATGGCAAGAAGACTTGGTCATTAGCAGCTTGAAGCTGAGGATCGGCCATCTACATGGTGTATTTGAAGATTATCTTCTACAAGAAGATATTAGGTTGAAGATTGTCTTCTACAAGAAGATGTCGGGCTACTTCAAAGACATTGGATGGTGGTTAACATAAGATTCACATCTTATGTTAAGTTTTCAGGTACATATTCTCTTTATGCACACAGGTACTACTTGAATTTTATGGAGGCTGTGGCGTTCATATCAGGAGGAGTCCTATTCATATATGCTTTATGCATATTTTGATGAGATGTTTAAGAAGATGTGTTCACATGAGTTTGAGGATTTCCGGCAATAAACTTGTTAGCATTCATTGCTACTTTTTAAGTATGTGATCTTTTCACACACGTATCTAACTTAGGGTCTTCCATAGCCTAAGTTTAGATGAGGGTTTGTTGATTATCAGTTTCACACTGATCCTTCCTCTTTCAGTCACTCATATTCACTCTTCTATAACCTATAAGGTCACACATCTCATATATATTGAGATTACTACCCATACATCTGAATATGTTTGTTACATTGTACATTCACTCATTCATCTATTTCTCATCACATAGAGTGGTTGAGAGGTTTGCTCCCACATTGTACATTGAACATTGGTATATATGATACTATGAGTAAGCGATGGCTTACGTAACACCTTACACATGTTGTCTATTCTTTCTCTATCTTTGTCTCATATTCTCTATGATTAAGTTGTGGTATGTTCATGTTTTGTCAATATGGAAGATTGCTGGAATTAATGTTGTACATGGCTGGACCTATGGAACCATGGACCTGTGACATGAGCCTAAGGGCCTACCTCACTTCCAACATTCTTCAAGAATGATTTGTTCTTCATCTTTTGAATTGACATCCTCTGATGTATGTGGTTCTTCTTTTGTCTGGTTTGGAAAATCTCCAAATCATAAGGTAGCATTATTTTTCTGCAATCATCCTCAAACCAAGAGTTATTTTCATCAAATACTATATCCTTACTAATTGTAAATCCTTTCTTAGTGGGATTATACAACCTATATCCTTTCTGATTTTGATCATAGCCAATAAATATACATCTTTTAGCTTTTGGATCAAGATTTCCCCTATTCTGTGAGGGTATGTGTGCATAGGAAATGCACCCAAAAATCTTACAATGATCTAAAGAAGGTCTCCTACCATTCCATGCCGCATAAGGTTGTTGAGATATCAAGTTGAACATGTGATGATCGAGGATAACACATATCACTTTTTCATTTCTTTGACATATATAGTGGTCATGTTGATATATGTCACGGACACTTCATTGAGTGTTATTAGATTTATCTTCTAAGAGTGATGGCACATTTGTTTCTTACCAGCTCACTCATTTGTGGACATTAGGTTTTTCCTTACCAGACAAAGATCGTTCCTCCTTGCCTCAATCTACATGTGTGATTCACTTTGAGTCTGAGAGTGTGTGAGAGCTCTCTTCCTTATCTCCTTCTCGTGTATGGTATCAGAGCGAGTGTGGCTGTAGAGAGCTCATGGAGAAGGCCAATGGTGAAGAGTACACGAGAAGGCATGGAGAAAGTGCAATCCATAGACGACCTCAGATTGCTACGAAAATGAGCATGAAGGTAGAAGATCAAAATTTCGAAGCCATCTTGACCTCTATTTCGAGCCTGCAAGGTGGGGCCCAAAGAAAAAGTAGGTCAGTTTGCAAAATTGTAACATGCATCTTGTTCAGCAATACTCATGTATTCCAGATCTAGAATTTCAAGCAATTTTGTGTACTACTGATACATGAAAACTATGTTTTTCTAAGGTCAAACTGTCACGTCATAGTGCGATAGTGTTCAAGCAGAAGTGCTGCTTGTAGCATTTTGGAGTGTTGTGAATAGCTACAAAAATGGCTAATGCAGATGAAATGAGTCAGCTTATGAGCGATAAGCTGGAAAACAACAACTAACATGCTTAGAGATTTAGAATGACAAATTTCTTGATGGGAAAAGGCTACTGGAAGTACATCAAAGGCGAGAACGAAAAGGCTCCATAGTTACTAGAGAGGAATCACACTATAGAACAGTTAAGAGTGTATGAAGAATGGAATCAAGGAGCATGAAAGGTGATGTATTGGCTATCTGTTAGCATATAGGATAGCATGATTCGGCATATACAGGATGCCAAGACTCTGAAAGAGGCTCAGAATAGTTTCATCACATTGTATGAGACCAATACAAAGGCACAAAAATTGCAACTCAAGAATGAGCTGCATACATATGAGACGAAGGGCATGTCGATAAGTTGTTAGTATATGATCAATGTCTACCCCTCATGATTGTATGCACATTTTGTAAGGCCCCCTTTATGAGGAGAAGCCAAGCGTGCATTACCCAATTAATGGGAATCCCAACTTGAATGTTGGATGAAGGTCATATTGGACCATGTAAGATATTATAAGGAAAGGGAGTTACCAGGGTCCCCAATTGTGGGGTCCGGGGCAGCGGTGAGCAGCCCCGGCTGGGGGGTCCAAGGGGGCCAGCGGGCCCCCTGGCTGGGGGGTCCCAGGGGGCCAGCGGGCCCCCTGGTGGGGGTCCGGGGGCAGCGCCCCCGGCGCGACGGTAAAGGGAATATTCCATGGAATATTCCCTGTCGGAGTCAGAAAACATTTATATTTGTTAGGTCGGTTCAACCAGTCTAAGCCGTGTATGGCAATTACGCGGGCGGTGGCCGCCCACGCTCTGCCGCCCATGTATTGCCGTCCATGGCAGGCCACCCATGATCCTATATATACATGACTTCTGCACTACCTAAGACACCGAGTTGAGCCAGCATACCTCTACCTTGTATCTCCCTATCTAGAGTTGTCTAGATCACCATTTAAGCTCTACCTTGAGAGCGCACGGGTGGACAACGCCATCATCTTTGTACTTGCTGCTAGTAGAAAATTGTTGAGATTCTCCTATATCTGTTATCTTCTCTGCTATTGCTCCTGTGTTATATTGCGTAACTATTGTCTTACATGGTATCAGAGCTGTAAGGTTCGAATAGCTTGAGAAGTATCATTATTTTAGCCTACTAGCAGACTAGAATATCAGTAGATTATTCGAGTGATTACATGATGGCTTCATCGTCGAACACTAGTCTTGGTGCTTCTGCTAATGTTAATGCTGCACCTATTCGAATTCGTCCACCTGCATTCACTGAAGGGAAGCTGGATGGAACCAACTATACACTCTGGAAGTTCAAAATTTCTGCAATTTTGGACTCCTATGAATTACTTGACACTGTCATGGGACCGATGGGATTGGATCCAGAGCCTATACCAGTTGAAGATCCAGCAAATTCAAGATTGATGATTCAGCCAGATCCAGATCTTCTACGAGCTTGGAAGAGGCGGAATGCTGATGCATTATGTGCGATTGTCACTAGTGTAAGTGATTCTGTGCTTACTTTAGTTCAACATACTACTAAAGCACATGAGGCTTGGGGCATATTGGCTCGACAATATGAGACCAAGAACCACACTAGGATACAGAATTTAGAAAATCAGTTGGCAAATGAAAAGCATTCTGATTCTGAAAAGGCTGAAGATTTTATCAAACGGATAAAGCATCTTCAAGATCAATTGGCTGCAGTTGGTGTTGTTATAACACCAGAAGAGCTGGCTCGAAGATCTGTACGTGTTCTTCCAGCAAAGTATGATGGATTAGTAACAGCCCTTAACACTCAGGTAAGGCCAACTCCTCTTACATTTGAAGAGTTTTGTGCGATGCTTTTAGAAGAAGAGATGCGGCTGAAGAATCGGCAAAGTACAACTGATGCTGCATTCTCAGCAAATGCAAAAGGTAAAGGCTCTTCTGAGGGATCAAAGAAGAAGCCAAAGAAGAAAAAGTTCACAGGAAGTTGCTTCTATTGTGAAAAGAAAGGCCATGCCATCAAGGATTGCAGAAAGAAGCAAGCTGATGAACGGAATGGGACTGTAAAATCATCATGGAAGAACAAAGAGTCTGCAAACAACACAGAGCTGGAACTTTGGGTAGCTATTGAAGAGGTATGTTCATCTGCTCAAGCTCGTGTTGATGAGCCATGGATTTTAGATAGTGGAGCTTCTCGCCATATGACCAGTAAGAAGGATTGGTATAGTTCCCTAATGCCTCTGCGGGAATCCATCAATGTAGTGGTGGGAAATGACTCCAAGTGTCCAGCCAAAGGAACTGGAACCATCTCTTTTATCACTTCTCCAGGTGTTGAGAAAAAGTTATCCGATGTTCTCTACGTACCTACACTCAAAAGAAATTTGTTGTCAGTTTCTGCAATAACATATCGTGGACTTGAAGTTCACTTCAATAAGAGTGGTGCAGAAATCATGGATTCATCAGGTAATGTTGTAGGTAAAGGGATACGACGGGATAACTTGTATGAGTTAAGTGCTTTAACTGCTACAGAAGATAAAGATGTAAGCAGGTTATGGCACCAAAGATTTGGGCATCTCGGATTTGCAGTTTTGAAGGAGATGCAAGGAACAGGGATGGTTGCTCATTTGCCTGCATTTTCAGATTTGCAGGAACCTTGTGAAGCTTGTATGATGGGCAAGCAACAACGAAAGGCCTTTCCAAGAGAGACCAGCAATCGATCTCAAGCTCCTCTAGAGTTGGTACATGCTGATCTCTGCGGTAAAATGTCTACACCTGCTTTAGGAGGATCTTTCTACTTTTTGCTGTTAGTCGACGATTATAGTAGAAAGATGTGGGTTTATTTCATTCGAGAGAAGGCTGATGCTTTTGAAAAATTTAAAACGTGGCATAAGTATGTAGAAAATGAATCAGGAAGGAAACTGAAGAAATTTAGAACAGATAGAGGAGGTGAATTCTTGTCAACAGAATTCAACAATTACTGTAAGGATCATGGTGTGAAAAGGCAACTTACCACAGCTCATACACCTC
Source organism: Ceratopteris richardii (assembly GCA_020310875.1). NCBI lineage: Eukaryota > Viridiplantae > Streptophyta > Polypodiopsida > Polypodiales > Pteridaceae > Ceratopteris > Ceratopteris richardii. Next base: position 19,229,005 of record CM035417.1, on the reverse strand, counting down.
AACAAAATGGCGTTGTTGAGCGCAGGAACAGGACAGTAGTTGAAATGGCTCGTTGTATGTTGAAGGCTCAAGACATGCCTGATTCATTCTGGGCAGAAGCAGTCAATACAGCAGTGTACATCCTCAATCGAAGCTACACAAAAGCACTAAAGGGGATGACTCCTCAAGAAGCATATTCTGGTAAAAAGCCTTCAGTTTTGCATTTCAGAATTTTTGGTTGTTTCTGTTATGCACATATTCCTGATTCAACAAGATCAAAGTTGGATTCAAAAAGCAAAAAGTGTGTCTTCCTAGGATATAGTGAAGAGTCTAAAGCATACAGGTTATGGGATCCTGAGGCAAGGAAGATTTTTGTCAGCCGAGATGTGGTGTTTGATGAACGACCACACTTAGTAGAAGATAAAGGTAAATCTACTATCTCATCAAACGGAGAAATATCTCACCTTGTGCCTATCAAAAGACAGGTTAAAGTTGAGGAGGAGGAAACATCTGATGGAGAAATTTCCTCAATAAAAAGCCAACCAGTTGTAGCTGCACAGTGTAAGCCACTACCAAAGTGGGCACAACAGCTCTTTGATGATCACAATCCACATGTAGATGTACCAGAATCATCATCGGATGGATTACGAAGATCAAAGAGAATAGAGGAGCAAAGAAGAGCCTCAGAACACATTGTTAACATGGCTCTAATGGCAGATATCATGGGTTCGATAAAGGAACCTACCACCATTGAAGAAGCCATTGATGATCCAGATTGGAGAGCGGCAATGCAGTCTGAGTATGATAGTATACTCAAAAATGATACATGGGATCTAGTCGACTTGCCGCCAAAGAAGAAGGTAATAGGTACTAAATGGATTTGGAAAGCTAAGTATAAAGCTGATGGAACATTAGAAAAGTATAAGGCACGATTAGTTGCACAGGGTTTTTCACAGATTGAAGGATTTGATGTTCAAGAAACTTTTGCACCAACAGCACGCATGACAACTATTCGGACGGTACTTGCAGTAGCTGCACAAAAGTCTTGGCCTATTTTCCCGATGGATGTCAAATCTGCATTTTTGAATGGTCACCTCAAGGAGGAGGTATATGTATCTCAACCACCAGGTTTTGAGGTGCCCAATTCAGAAAATAAAGTTTGCAGGTTGAAGAAAGCTTTGTATGGACTTAAGCAAGCTCCACGGGCTTGGTACCAACGAATAGATCATTTTTTCAAAAATATGGGTTTTGAAAGAAGTACTTCTGATGCTAACTTGTATGTAACGAAAAGGGATAGCAAGCTAGTTGTTGTCATTGTATATGTAGATGATTTGATCATTACAGGAGATCATCAAGAACTCATCAATCAAACTCGAATCAGCTTGGGAACTGAGTTTGAAATGACAGACTTAGGTCTACTCCATTTTTGTCTGGGAATTGAAGTATGGCAAAGGAAGGATGGCATTTTCATCTCACAACAAAAATATTCCAAAGAAATTCTCAAGGCATTTGGAATGATGGACTGCAAACCAACTAGCACACCTATGGAGGTAAATCATAAGCTATCTATGGATGATAACATGCCTGATGTAGATGCTAAGAAGTATAGGAAGCTCGTTGGAAGTCTTATTTTTCTGTGCAACACTAGACCAGACATTTGCTATGTTGTTGGAGTGTTAAGCAGGTTTTCCAACAAACCTAAGGAGAGTCACTGGAATGTTGGAATGCGAATTCTAAGGTACATTGCAGGAACCTTGGATTTTGGTATTTTGTATACCACAGGTGATACACTCCAAGGATATTGTGATTCAGATTGGGCTGGAGATTGTGATTCTAGAAAATCAGTTTCTGGATATTGTTTCTCACTTGGTTCAGGAATATTTTCTTGGGTAAGTAGGAAGCAACCAACTCTCGCACTCTCCTCCACTGAAGCAGAGTACAAAGCAGCTTGTTTTGCTTCTTGTGAGGCAGTCTGGTTAAGGAGAATTCTTGCAGATCTAGGCTTTCCATCAAATATGCCAACTGTACTCAAGTGTGATAATCAAAGCTGTATGGCTATTGCAAAGAACCCAGTATTTCATGCTCGCACCAAGCACATAGAAGTACAGTACCATTACATTCGTGAGCTAATTGAAGATGAAATTGTGGAGCTAGAATATTGCCCAACAGAGGCAAATTGTGCTGACATATTCACTAAAGCACTTGGAAGAGAGCAGCTCAACAAGCATCTTCAACAGATGGGCATAGGACCGAGACCTACTTGATTTATCATCGGTAAACATTGAGGGGGGGTGTTAGTATATGATCAATGTCTACCCCTCATGATTGTATGCACATTTTGTAAGGCCCCCTTTATGAGGAGAAGCCAAGCGTGCATTACCCAATTAATGGGAATCCCAACTTGAATGTTGGATGAAGGTCATATTGGACCATGTAAGATATTATAAGGAAAGGGAGTTACCAGGGTCCCCAATTGTGGGGTCCGGGGCAGCGGTGAGCAGCCCCGGCTGGGGGGTCCAAGGGGGCCAGCGGGCCCCCTGGCTGGGGGGTCCCAGGGGGCCAGCGGGCCCCCTGGTGGGGGTCCGGGGGCAGCGCCCCCGGCGCGACGGTAAAGGGAATATTCCATGGAATATTCCCTGTCGGAGTCAGAAAACATTTATATTTGTTAGGTCGGTTCAACCAGTCTAAGCCGTGTATGGCAATTACGCGGGCGGTGGCCGCCCACGCTCTGCCGCCCATGTATTGCCGTCCATGGCAGGCCACCCATGATCCTATATATACATGACTTCTGCACTACCTAAGACACCGAGTTGAGCCAGCATACCTCTACCTTGTATCTCCCTATCTAGAGTTGTCTAGATCACCATTTAAGCTCTACCTTGAGAGCGCACGGGTGGACAACGCCATCATCTTTGTACTTGCTGCTAGTAGAAAATTGTTGAGATTCTCCTATATCTGTTATCTTCTCTGCTATTGCTCCTGTGTTATATTGCGTAACTATTGTCTTACATAAGTGACTACACCCAGAAAATCAAAAGCTTATGTGAGTCACTTGCATCTATTGGCATAAATGTATACAATGATGATAAGGTGGAAGTGTGCCTTTGTGGTTTAGGAGCTGCATATAAGAAGTCCAGAACTTCTATACAGACCAGGGAAAATATTCTGAATTTTGATGATCTGATATCTATTTTAATTATTGAAGAAGAGAATCTTGGTGAGGATTCAAACTCCCAAAAAAAAACTAGTTCTGAGAAGGTATTCTACTCTGAAAGAGGAAAAGGAAGAAGCAGAGGCTTTGAAAGCAGAAGAGGATAAAATAACCAAGAACAAGGTCAACAATAGAATCATGCAAGAGGAAGAGGACAGTTTTGAGGTAGGGGGAGCCAAAGAGTTTACAAAAGTTTTCAAAGAAATGATTCACGTAATGACAGTAAAGGATGCTAGAATTGTGGTAAACCTGGACACTTTGAACATGATTGCAGGTTGAAGAGTCAAAATAATAGAAGGAAAGAAAATAACTATGCATCCACAAGTGTAGATGATTCTTAGAATTTGTTCATGGTTCAACATCATATGAAGAATATGATGTGTTTTGATGTTTCAAAATCAAACGGTAATGTCTGATATGTTGATTCAGGTTCTTGAAATCACATGACCAGTCATCCGGAATGGTTTCATAGTTTCTAGAAATTGCTAGTTCTTGGATGTGTTGAAACAAGTGATGACACATCACATCCTATCAAGCATACAGGAAATATAGCACTATCTATGGAGGACAGGAAGGTAAAACATCTTGCTGATGTGATGCATGTTCCAAATATAACAAAGAATCTGGTTTTTGTTGGACAAATGGTTGAACAGGGATTAAAAGTTAGGTTCAATGCTCATGGGTTATATGTAGAAGAGTAAAAACAGGGTGGATGATTGATTGCCAAAGGAAACAAAGTGGGTAGGATGTTCACCTTAAATGTGAAAATTGTGAAGAGAGATGGTGGATGCAATCCAAAGATGAGTTGGTGCTGCTACAACCGGCTGCACACCAACCAACTGAGACTTCAAAGTTGATTAGTAGACCCTTTGAGATTCCTAAATCCACCAAAATATTAGCCAAGTACTTTGGAACATGTATCCCAAAAGTTTAAGTCAAGACAGACAAGTTTCAAGATGACTAGCTCCCAAAAACTTGCTACTTTTGGACATACACCTGCTGGAAAAATTGAACAATGCTCTCAACCTGGTAAGAATTAGATAAATTCCTTTTGGGCATAGAAAATAAACTTAGCAAGCTTCAAATCCAAGTTAAAACACTTCAAATGATGGACTGAGCACTAAGAACAAGATTCATCAATTTCTAGAATATGCCCACCATTCTTGGGGCTCTATGAGATAGACCAGTGAGCAGTAAAATGCAAATATCTTCAACATTGTAAATCCAATGACCATGAATATTGGTGTGCAGAAACTAGACAGTAAGAGCTATCCAACGCACATTAAAACACTGAAACATTTTGAGTAGAACTCGAGATATGACCTTCCGAAGATACTGCTCTAAGTGAGTATCGCAGAGAACAAAACAGAGAAGTAGATAATGATAAATATATAGATTCACATATGATTACAACCACATTGGCAATGAATATTTGCGCAATGGGAGTAGAATGATAGAGCTATGGAGTAAGCTCTTCAATCTCTAAAAAATGACATGAAGTGGTCATGTACAAGGCTTGCTAATCGCCTCTTCCTTCTTGATCTTTTTATAACTATTCTTGGAGGGCGTTTTGAATTCGAATTCAAATGGCTCCACCCAAAAGTGATCCTCAAAGTTAGGAGATATTCCATAAACTCAAAAATTCATGGTTTTAGGTAGTTAAAGCCACGAATTTGCTTTTATATCATGGATGAGGTAAGCCATCCTTTTCCTTTTTTCGTTTTTCAATTACAAGAGATAAAATGTACTCTTTTACAAGAGGTGTTCACATGATTACACATGTGACTTACAAATGATCATAATATCAAGCATATCAAGCATGTAGGCTTGGGTAAAATGCACCAACATCTCCTCCTCAAGCCTAAAATGCTTGGTCTCCAAATAAGTCTTCAATTGTCCTTGATTTCCTGCAAGCCAATCATCAACTTGAATCTACTTAACTTTGTACCATCAAGAGCTTTAGTCAACATGTCTGCACATTGCATATCTGTAGAGACATAGGATAGTTGAATATCCTTGCTCATTAGCTTCTCCCTTACATAATAGTAGTGGACTTCAATATGGTTGGTTCTAGCATGGTATATCGGATTAGCTGCTAGATATAGTGAGCTTGTGTTGTCACAAAAAATGTGAGGTGTTGAAGAATGAAGTCGTGGATCTGTGTACAAAGACTTTAACCACATGATTTCTTGAGTTGCATTAGCCAAACCTCTACATTCGGCTTCGGTAGAAGATAATGCCACGGTTGGTTGCTTCTTTGATGACCAAGAAATGATTTTTGAACCTGCAAATGATATATAGCCGGATGTGCTTCTTCTATCATCTCTAGATCTGGCCCAATCTACATCTGAGTAGACCTTTAGCTCAATATCTGAAGTATATGAATAAAAAAAACCTTCATTCATGGTCCCCTTTAGGTACTTGAGGACTCTCTTGGCCGCTTCCATATGTGGTCTTCTCGGCGTATGCATAAACTGACTCAATATGCTAACACTATAGCATATATCCACCCTTGTGAGTGTTGCATAGTTCAAACTTCCAACCAAGCTTTGATAGCTGGTGATGTCTTCAATTGGCTCTCCTTCATAAGCACTAACCTTTTGATTTTGCTCCATAGGTGTACCTACACACTTGGTATTTTCCATCTTGAACTTGACGAGCATGTCATGCACATACTTCCTTTGTGTGACGTATATACCTGAATCTGTGTAGATCAACTCCAATCCAAGAAAATAAGTGAGTGGCCCAAGGTCACTTATTTTGAACTCCTCCTTCATTTGAGTATTTACCTGTTTGATTCCTTCAAGATCATTACCTGTGATAATAATATCATCAGCATACACACATAAATAGATCACTTCAGATCCATTCCTCTTTATGAACAAAGAGGTATCCGCCTTGCTAGCTTTGAATCCTTGGTCCTGCAAATAAGTCACCAATCTGAAATTCCAAGGAGTTGGAGCTTGCTTCAATCCATACAAAGCTTTCTTTAGTTTGCATACATAGTTAGGATGATGTGCATCCTCATATCCAGGAGGTTGTGCCATATACACTTCCTCAGAAATCCATCCATTCAAGAAACTAATGAGAACCCTAATTGTAGGCATTTTTGCAACAGGAGAGAAAGTCTCCTCATAATCAATACCATGGGTTTGAGCAAACCCTTTAGCAACTAATCTTGCTTTGTGTCTATTTATACTTCCATCTGGATTCCTCTTGATTTTGTATATCCATCAAAATCCAATTACCTTCATAGATGGATTGTTAGGTACAAGCTCCCAAGTGTCATTCTCCTTCAAGGCTTCCATTTCTTCATCCATTGCATCTCTCCAAGCTTTCTTGCTTTGTGCTTCTTCGAATGTGGTAGGTTCTTCATTGGTTGAATCCTTTGCAATGTAGATTGAGTGCTTGGTGACCAAAGAAGTATCATAACGAAACCTCTCTGGTTTCTTCTTCTCCCTTGAAGACCTTCTAAGTGGTTGATGTGAACTCTTAGGTCCATATGTAGCATCCTGCATCTTTGCTTTACCTTTGTTCTTCCATAGCTTTAGTCTTTCCAAGTATTCTAGGTCAATCTCCGAATCACTTTCTTCAATCTACTTTGGCTCCTTTGGTTGAAGTGATGGAGAATCTTCATCCAAGTCATAAGGCACCTTCACTTTCGTGTCATCATCAAACCATGATTTGTTTTCATCAAAAATTACATCTCTACTCCCAGAAAATCCTTTATTGGTTGGATTGTACAATCTATATCCTTTTTGGTTTTGATCATAACCAATGAATACACACTTCTCTGCCTTGGGATCCAATTTCCCTCTTACTTGAGAAGGAATGTGAGCATAGGCTAAGCATCCAAAGATTTTACAATGCTCTAGACTAGGTCTTCTTCCATTCCACACTTCATATGGAGTGGTTCCATCTAGTGACTTAGATGGAAGTCTATTTATGAGATATGTGGCTGTAAACACAACCTCTGCATAGGTAGTTTGGCAATCCCTTTTTGTTGAGCATGGATGTAATAAAGTAAGTCTATGATCTAGGGATACGATGGCTTCAGACAGATCTGAAATCGGATACCGTTTGGTCACTCGTCCGAAGGGCCAAAGATCTCAAGAGTAGACTCAAGCATAAGTCATGTGCTCTCATATTCAAGTAATCCACTTAGCCTAGTGGATAAGTCTCATGGTTGTGAAGGAAGAGGTCTTGGGTTCAACTCCCATGGGAAGCATGGGGAGAGAGTTTTGCCCAAAGAGCTCTAGAGCCTTCTAACTCAAGTTAGCGTGAGTTAACTTGAGTCGAGTGGACTTAGCTCAAGAGGTGAGTACAACAACCACTAGTGGACTCTAGTGGAAGGTACTAAAGTAGTGGTCGAGATCACTCCAGCCACTAATAGACTCTAGTGGTGGATATGAAAGGAGTGGGGGAGATTGCACATGCACTTATGGACTCTAGTTACATTTGTGGTCCTCATTAGTTCAAGTAGCTATATATACAGGCATAAGGTTGGGAGGAGAGTCATTCATTCATGAGTATTTCCAGTCGCTACGCTGTTGCATTGGTATCAGAGCCTAGGAAGTAGGCTTGGGCAAGGTGGAATGATCCAATGGCCTCTAAAAAAGGCGGTTGGGCACTCTATCATGTGAAAGGGTAGGAGTTGTGGAAAGCGCTAAAGAATAAGTATCCCATGCCACTAGTCGAAGATCTTTTTGATATTTTAAAGGGGGCTACAGTCTTTTCTAAGATTGATTTACACCAAGGTTATCATCAGATCAGGATTAAACATGATGATATTCCTAAAACAGCTTTTCGAACAAAGTTTGGTCACTAGGAGTTCTTAGTGATGTTGTTCGGGTTGACAAATGCACCCGCAACATTTATGACTTTGATGAATCAAGTGCTTAAGCCGTATTTGGGAAAATTTGTTGTAGATTTTCTCGATGATATTTTGATCTACAGTAAAGATCATGAAAATCACTTAAAGCACTTGGAAAAAGTTTTTCAACTTCTTCGCGATAATAAACTTTACAGTAAAGAGTCAAAATGTGAATTCTTTACCCCAGAAGTAAAGTATTTAGGTCATATTATTTCCGCGGAAGGAATCAAAGTTGACCGTGAAAAGGTCCAAGCGATTCTTGAATGGCCTGAGCCCAAGACGGTTTGAGAACTGCAAAGTTTTCTTGGATTGGCAGGATATTATTGGAAGTTTGTGGCTGGATATGCCAAAATTGCAGTACCTTTGACAGATCAACTCAAAGGGAAGCATCAGAAGTTAAATTGGAAAGAAGAGCAAGTCAAGAGTTTTCAAGAACTGAAACTTGCTTTAGCTTCGGCCCCGGTTTTACAGATAGTAGATCCGAACAAGCCTTTCCAATTAGAGACAGATGCAAGTTCATCTGCAGTAGGACCAGTACTAAGACAAGATGGTCGACCAATAGCTTTCGAGAGTAGAAAGCTAAGTCCTGCTTAGCAAAATTACTCTACCTATGAGCGAGAGATGTTCGCTATTATTAATGCTCTGAAGAAATGGCGCCATTATCTATATGGATCAAAGCTGACCATAGTTTTTGATCAAGAGAGCATAAAGTGGTTTGCAAACCAACCTGATCTAAGAGGTAGAAAAGCGAGGTGGGCCGAACAGTTGCAAGAGTTCGATTATGAACTCAGGTATAGAAAAGGAAAGTTCAACGCAGTGGCAGACGCCTTAAGTCGGATGCCTATGCTGAACAACCTAAGTTTTGTTCAGATTCAAAGTGAATTTATTTCAACTTTGAAAGGAAGCTGCAAAGAAGATCCAAGCTACAGTCAAGCTTGGAAAGTAGCTGAGCAAGCTCAACAAAATGAAGCAAGTACTTTCTGAGAGAAAGTTTAAACACTATTCTCTCTAAGATGAATATTTGCTTTATAAAGGTAAGGTTTGTGTTCCAAGTATATCGGACATACGAAGACAAGTACTTTTCGAATGCCATGATGCTCCAAGTGCTGGACATCCTGGTATTAACCGAACCTATGAGTTAGTAAAAAGACATTTTTATTGGCCTAGTTTGCATCGAGATGTGCAAAACTATGTGTCCAAGTGCCTTAGATGTCAAGTAAATAAGTTTGAACGACTTAAAGTTGGAGGATTGCTGCATCCATTGGAAATTACCAAAGGAAAGTGGGAAAGTATTTCCATGGATTTCATTTCTAGATTACCCCGCACTTAGAAAGGCTTTGATTCAGTCTGGGTTGTAGTTGATCGATTGACTAAACTTGCTCAGTTTATACCAGTCAAGACTACTTATAAGACTCCAAAAGTTGCAAAAATATTTGTAAATCAACTTTATAGACTCTATGGTCTTCCAGTAGACATAGTTTCTGATAGAGATGCTCGATTTACAAGTCATTTTTGGCGAGCAGTCTTTAGTAGACTTGAAACTAAACTAAGTTTAAGTACAGCTGAACATCCCCAGACGGATGGAGAGACAGAGAAAGTCAATCAGATTTTGGAAGACATACTCAGAGCTTATGTTACTTCCAAACAGACTGACTGGGAAGATTATCTTCCATTAGATGAATTTGCCTATAATAGTGCCAAGAATTCATCCACTGAATTTAGCCCATTCATGTTGATGTATGGTTTCCAGCCTAGGTCTCCTTATGTAGTAGGACTTCAAAATGAACGAGTTCAAGCAGCTCAAGAGTTCCTTCAAGACATGAACTTTAAGCTTAAGTTAGCTAAAGAAAACCTAAAGAAAGCTCAGGATCGTGCAAAGGCTTATGCCGATCCAAAGCGAAGAGATGTTACTTTTCAGGTTGGCGATCAAGTTTATCTTCATATTCTTGAAAGATTGGAAACGTTCAAGACTGGTCAATGTGCGAAGTTGTCAACTAGATATTGCGGTCCTTTTCCAATCACCAAGAAAGTTGGTTTGTGGGCTTATGAACTACAACTTCCAGATGATAGTTGGATTCATCCAGTGTTCCATGTTAGTCGACTCAGGAAGAGTTTAACAGATTCAGATAATCTAGTTGGACAACAGGTTATACTTCCTATTCCAGTAAATGAAACAGTTCCTCATGAACCTGAAAGGATACTTCGCACCTGAGATAAACGTACACCAAGTCACTTGTATGAAGAGTGCTTAGTAAAATGGAAGGATGGAACTGAAGAAAGTTCAACATGGGAAAAAGTTTCCACAATCCGACGACATTTTCCAACTTTCAAGTTTTAAGTTGATCCCAAATAAAGAAGGAATTTACTTTCAAGTTTCTAAGTAAATAACCTGATTGAATGAATGCATGTTCTTCAAGTTTAGAACATGAGGCTCGGGGGTTGCCTACAGTTATATATATAGCTTTATTTTCGAGGATGAAAATCTTTTCCAAGGGGGGAAGAATGTAATAAAGTAAGTCTATGATCTAGGGATCCGATGGCTTCAGACAGATCTGAAATCGGATATCGTTTGGTCACTCGTCTGAAGGACTAAAGATCTCAAGAGTAGACTCAAGCATAAGTCATTTGCTCTCATATTCAAGTAATCCACTTAGCCTAGTGGATAAGTCTCATGGTTGTGAAGGAAGAGGTCTTGGGTTCAACTCCCATGGGAAGCATGGGGAGAGAGTTTTGCCCAAAGAGCTTTAGAGTCTTCTAACTCAAGTTAACTCACGTTAACTTGGGTCCAGTGGACTTAACTCAAGAGGTGAGTACAACAACCACTAGTGGACTCTAGTGGAAGGTACTAAAGTAGTGGTCGAGATCACTCCAGCCACTAATAGACTCTAGTGATGGATATGAAAGGAGTGGAGGAGATTGCACATGCACTTATGGACTCTAGTTACATTTGTGGTCCTTATTAGTTCAAGCAGCTATATATAAAGGCATAAGGTTGGGAGGAGAGTCATTCATTCATGAGTATTTCTAGTCGCTACGTTGTTGCAATGGACCTTGCAGCTTTGACAATAGCTCTATTCCTCCTCTCTACTACACCATTGAGTTCGGGTGTATACCTTGAAGTGACTTCCCTTTTAATGCCTCTTTCATGCAAGAAGGCATCAAATTCAGAAGAGAAGTATTCTCCTCCACCATCTGATCTAAGTCTTTTCAAAATCCTACCTGTTTGTTTTTCAACAAGAGCAATATACTTCTTAAAACAATTAAACACTTCATCCTTGTGCTTCATGAAAAACAGAATGGTCCACGTGCTACAATCATCTATGAAAGGCACATAATATTCTGAGCCTGATATAGATGGCTCCTTACTTGGGCCGCACACATCCGTGTGCACTAGATCCAAAGGATTTTGATACATAGATCCTTTCTTATTGAAAGGTTGTCTATGAGCCTTTCCAAGTTGACAAGCTTCATACTTATAATCATGTGTTGCCTTGTGATATTAGGCAAACCAAGTACACTTTGGTCCCTGCAAATTTGTTTGAGTGTCCTCTCACTAATGTGAGCAAGCCTTTTGTGCCATATCTCCAACTCTGTTAGAGTTTGAGATCCATAACTAAATAAAGCTATGTTCTTTGTATCTTCCACTTCAAAAGTGAAAAGCCTTCCTATCTTTTATCCTTTGGCAATCCTTCTAAAGCCTTGCCTTGGGTCTTCAACATATGCTCCAAATCGGTTGAATCTAACCTGTAATTCTTTTTCATCAATCTGTCCAACACTTATTAAATTTTTGGTAATTGTAGGGACATATAAGACTTTGCTTAAGAGGTTCATATTCCCATATGATGTCTTCACATTACCTATCTTCTCCACTGAGTGCTTTGTGTCATCTCCTGTCTGCACTTCATGCTTGTTATGAGGATCTTCCAAATCAGAAAGTAAAGCCACATTTCCTGCTACATGGTTTGAGCATCCCAAATTAATGTAAAATATGTGATCATCATCCTTACCCTTCTTCAGTGATAGATTCATAATCAATAATCAATCTTCTTGACTTTGCTCCTCTGCATAGTTATTATAATCTCTTCTTCCTCTATGGCCACTTTGATAGTTGTTGTTGTTGTAATTGTTGTTGTAGTAGTTGTTGTTGTAGCCTCCATTGTATCTGCCTCTATTTGATCCATAATCACCTCTATTGAATGCTCTTCCTCTTAAGTTCCTCGGGTTCCTGAAACATTCTTCAATAGTATGATTAGATAAGCCACATATATTGCCAGCTTGAGATGATTGGAATCTCCCCCTGCCTTGCTTTCCACCTCTGCCTCTTCCTCTAGCTCTTCCTCTACCTGCAAAGTTTGCTTGGAAAGATCTACCTTCATCTTCATTCTTCCTATTCTTTGACTTGTCCTTGACATTAGCTTTATCAGAATATAAGGCAAAAGTTTGATTACCTCTTGAGGAACTCACCACCTTTGCTAATCTTTGCTTCATGAGTGAAGAGTTGGCCCATGAGTGTGTTGAGCTCGGGTACATGCATATCCATGTATAAATCCATGGCTGTTGTGAATGACTCCCACTTATCATCTGCTTTGATTCCATTTTTGACTTGTCTAATGATTTTCTCCTCTTCAATTAACTCTCCAATGCTTCCAAGTTGGTCAAAAATCTCCTTCATCTTTGTGACATAATCAGTCACACTTTGCTTCGGGCTTTTCTTCATTGTTGTGAACTCCATCCACAATTGGTTCTTCCTTGCTCGAGTGTTGGAAGAGAAGAAAGAAGCAAGTGCATTCCAAGTCTCTCTTGATGTCTTGCATCCCTTGACATGAGGTAAAATAGAATCAGAGATTGAGTTTAGAATATAGGACCTTGCAAGTGCATCCTTCGAACACCAATTTGAAAGTCCTTCCACTTCTTCATGTGATGATTGCCCTTTGTTCCTCATGGTTGGCATTGCTTCATCTCCGGATATGAATCCATATAGATTCCTCCCTTGAAGATAAGCCTCCATCCTTAGAGACCATGCCGGGTAGTTGTTTCGATCCAATTTGTCAATTGTTTGATGGAAATCCATCTCCCATGTTGCTTGACTATGCTCTGATACCACTGTGAAGAGAGATGGTGGATGCAATCCAAAGATGAGTTAGTGCTACTACAACCGGCTTCACACCAGCCAACAAAGACTTCAGAAATGATTAGTAGACCCTTTGAGCTTCCTAAATCCACCAAAATATCAGCCAAGTACTTTGGAACATGTATCCTAAAGGTTTAAGTCAAGACAGACAAGTTGCAAGATGACTAGCTCACAAAAACCTACTATTTTTGGACATACACGTGCAGGAAAAACTGAACAATGCCCTCAACCTGGTAAGAATTAGAGAAAATCCTTTTGGACATAGAAAATAGACTTAGAAAACGTCCAAATCCAAGTTAAAACACTTCAAATGATGGAGTGAGCACTGAGTACAAGATTCATCAATTCCTTGAACATGCCCACCATTCTCGGGGCTCTGCAGAGATAGACTAGTGAGCAGTAAAATGCAGACCTCTGCAAAATTGTAAGTCCAATGACCATGAGCATTTGTGTTCCAAAACTAGACAGTAAGTGCTATTCAACGCACATTAAAACACTAAAAAATGTTGAGTAGAACTCGAGATATGACCTTCTGAAGATACTGCTCTAAGTGAGTATAGCAGAGAACAAAAGAGAGAAGTAGATAATGATAAATGTATAGATTCACATATGATTACAGCCACATTGGCAATGAATATTTGCACAATGGGAGTAGAATGATAGAGCTATGGAGTAAGCTCTTCAATCTCTACAAAATGACATGAAGTGGTCACGTATAAGGCTTCCTAATCGCCTCTTCCTTCTTGCTCTTTTTCTAGCTATTCTTGGAGGGAGTTTTGAATTCGAATTCAAATGGCTCCACCTAAAAGTGATCCCCAAAGTTAGGAGATATTCCTTCAGCTCAAAAATTCATGGTTTTAGGTAGTTAGAGCCACAAATTTGCTTTTACATCATGGATGAGGTAAGCCATCCTTTTCCTTTTTTCTTTTTTCAATTACAAGAGATAAAATGTACTCTTCTACAAGAGGTGTTCACATGACTACATATGTGACTTACAAATGATCATAATATCAAGCATATCAAGCATGTAAGCTTGGGTAAAATGCACCAACAAAAATTCCTAAAATGAATTTAGCCATGTTTGCAAAAGGTGCAGAGTTATTGTTGAGATAGAGATGTGGCAGAAACAAATTGGAAATATAGACTTGCAAAGGATGAAATCGATGTAGTAAAAGGAGATTGTACACGGACTACCAAATTTCAAGGTTGTAGAGATGCAAAAGGTATGTGCAACATGTCAATTTGGTAAACAATCAAGATCATCATTTCCGCATGACAAGCATGTTAAGGAGAATGTGCTAGAAATAGTACATATAGATGTTTGGGCTATTGTTGTACATCAAGTTACACCTGAAGAGAAGTTTTTAGGTAAAAAGCCAAACTTATCACATCTAAAAGTTGTTGGTTGTATTGCATATGTACATGTCCCAGATGAATTGAGGAAGAAGCTTGATCCAAAAGCAGAAAAGTGTGTCTTCATTGGATACTCCCTTGAGCAAAAGGGATATAAATGTTATAACCCACTCACACGACAGGTAAAGGTGAGCAAAGATGTGGTATTTGATGAAATGTCAAGCTTCTATGCAGATGCCAAAGAAGGACTGAGTCTTGAACCAAATGACAAAGAAAATGGTGAAAAATCAAGTGCAGAATCTCAGGTTTTGAGTGGACTGGATGCATCACCAAGCAATAGTTCCAACTCAAATCCATGGAGTGGAAGATTACGTGGAAATTTCAATCCGGCAAATTCACCAAATACATCGAAGAAAGGTAAAGAAAAGCTTTCTACAGGTCATAAAACATGTGCATGTTTTGAAGACGTTGCTGGAGATTCAAGCGGTTCAGAAAAGAGTCTTGATGAGGAACTTGGAATGCCCTCTGTGAAGACTCTAGGAGTAAGAAGCGCACATGCAGATGATACAAGGAGAAGTGACCCAGGACCAAGAAGATCTGGGAGGATGAGGAATTCAGTGCAACGATTGACATATGATAGTATGGCTCGTCGTTATGCCTAAATGACAAAGGTAATACAAGATGCTGAACCTTGTTGCTTTGAAGATGTAATTGGAATTGCAGATTGGGAAAAAGCTATGTATGAGGAGATTGCTGCACTTTATGGAAACGATACATGGAAGCTGGTTCCATTGCCGTAAGGAAAGAAACCCGTAGGCTGTAAATGGGTTTACAAGGTAAAGCATAATGTTGATGGTAGCATATGCAGGTATAAAGCATGATTGGTAGCTAAAGGATATGCATAGACATATGGAATTGATTATGAGGGAACATTCAGCCCTAAAGCTAAAATGTCTATTGTTAGGACACTTGTTGCATTAGCTACAACAAAAGGATGGACTTTGCATCAGATGGATGTGAAGAATGCTTTCCTACATGGTGAGTTATAGGAAGAAGTGTATATGGACCAGCCACAAGGATATGAAGATGCAAAGTATCCAAAATATGGTTGCAGGTTGCAAAAGGCTTTGTATGGGCTGAAGCAGGCTCCACGTGCATGGCATGCAAGGATTGCTGGTTACTTAACCAGCATTGGGTTTTCTATGTGTGATGAAGATCATTCACTATATGCAAGGAAGGTTGATGATGGCATCACGATTGTGGCCATTTATGTTGATGACTTGATTGTAGGTGGCGATAATGAAGAAAGCATCAAAGAGGTAAAGAAACTTCTTATATAAGTATTTGACATGAAAGATCTTGGTCTGCTGCGCTATTTCTTGGGCATTGAGTTTATACATATAGAATAGGTATATGGATGTCGCAAAGGCAATATGCCTTGAATATGCTGCAAAAGTATGGTATGGCTGGTTGTAAGCCAATTTCTATGCCATTAGATCAGAATTTGAAGTTGGATACTACATCAGGTGAAGCATTGGAAAATGCTACTATGTATAAGAAAATTGTGGGAAGTCTTATATATCTTACAATTACAAGGCCTCATTTAAGCTATATTGTTGGGCTTGAAAGTCAGTTTATGCAGGTTCCCAAGAAGCCACATTTGGATGCTCTGAGGCGCACTCTACGTTATGTGAGTGCTACTTTGGATTATGCATTGTTTTATAAAGCTGGTGTAGATTTGTACGTTCATGGATACACCGATGCAGATTGGGCTGGTAGTACTCTAGATAGAAGATCTACTGGTGGCTTTCTTTTCTCACTTGGAGATGCAACTATTACATGGAGCAGTAAGAAGCAACCCACTGTTGCTTTGTCGAGTACAGAGGCTGAGTATAGAGGTGTTGCAATGGCAACATGTGAGGCATCATGGCTAGAGATGTTACTTGCAGATTTAGGTGTGGAAGTGCAAAAGCCTCTCACTATCTATTGTGATAATCTTAGCAGCATATAGCTAGCACGAAACCCTGTTTTCCATGTTAGAACGAAGCATATCGAGGTACATTATCACTTCATCAGAGAGAAGGTATTAGTAGGTGATATTGATCTTGTTTATGTGAGAACAGATGAGCAGGTTGCTGATATTTTCACCAAAGCACTTGGAGGTGAGAAGTTGAAGAAGTTTCAAGAGATGCTTGGATTACAAGATATGGCATTGATCTTGAGGGGGAGTGTTGAGATATCGAGCTCAACATGTGATGATCCAGGATGACATGTACCAATTTTTTGTTTCTCTGACATGTATAGTGGTCACGCCGGTATATGTCAGGGATACCTCATTGAGCTTTATTAGATTTATCTACCGAGAGTGATGGAACATTTGTTTCTTGCCAGCTCACTCATTTGCTGACATTCGATTTTTCTTTATGTACTGATCTTTATATATTGCACTTGTTGTATTCTAGTTTTTTAGGTCATTCTTGTACATTCCTTTTATGTAATAGAAGAAGAAGAAGAATATCATTCTTCCTTGCCTCAATCTGTGTGTGTGCTTCTCCTTGAGAGTGAGAGTGTGTGTGTGAGCTCTCTTCCTTATCTCCTTCCTCGTGACATGGAGTACCAAAATCCAACCCTAAATCTATATATAGGGTCTTGATCCACAGGGCTTCTTGTGTTGCATTTGCCAAAGCTCTATATTCAGCTTCAGTTGAGGAAAGAGCTACACTAGTTTGCTTCTTTGAGGACCAAGAAATAATCTTTGTACTTGCAAAAGATAGATATCTAGATGTACTTCTGCTATCATCCTTTGAACCTGCCCAATCTGCATCAGTGAATAGCTTCACATTTAAATCAGATGTGTAAGGGTAATATAGACCTTCATTAAGTGTTCCCTTCAAATACTTCAATATCCTTTTGGCTACATCCGTGTGAGGTTTCCTAGGAGTGTGCATGAATTGGCTACGCACACTTTCTCCATAGAAAATATCTATCCTAGTTAGGGTAGCATAATTCAAGCTTCCTACTAGACTTTGGTAGCTTGTAATGTCTTCAAATGGTTCTCCTTCATGAGCACTTAACTTGTGATTGACCTCCATGGGAGTTCCTGCAACCTTAGTGTCTTTCATTTTGCATTTTGCAATCATATCCTTAATGTACTTCCTTTGTGTAAGGAACATTCCTTGATTTGTTTAGACCACTTCTACGCAAAGAAAATAAGTGAGCGATCCAAAGCCACTTTTCTTGAATTCTTCCTTCATTTGGGCTTTGATCTTTTTTATTCAATCTACGTCATCACATATAAGAATGATTTCATCTACATACACACAAGTATATAACTTCAGATTTACTTTTCTTTATGAAGAGTGAAGGATCATTCTTACTTGATTTGAATCCTTTGTCATGCCAAAATGTAACAAGCATATGGTTCCAAGATCTAGGAGCTTGCTTTAGTCCATAGAGGGCTTTTTTGAGTTTGCATACATACTCAGGGTGTGATTCATCTACAAATCTAGGAGCTTGCGCCACGTACACTTCCTCTAACATCCAACCATTTAAGATTGCTTTACATCCATCTGATAGATGTTCGAATTCCTTGAAGTAGTTGTACTCATTAGAACTCTGATTGTTGGCATCTTTGCCACATGAGAGAAAGTCTCCTCATAATCAATGCCTTGGTTTTGAGCGAACCTCTTAGCCATAAGCCTTACTTTATACCTATTTATTGAACCATCTGAATTCTTTTTTACGTTATAGATTTACCTAGATATAATGTTCTTCAGGGATGGCTTCTAGGGAACTAGGTCCCATGTCTGATTCTCTTGGAGAGCTTCTATCTCTTCCTCCATTTCTTCTCTCCACTCTAATTTCTTGTTGGCTTCTTCAAATGTTGATGGCTCCTCTGAATCGATATCCTGAGCAATATAGATTGAATGCTTAGTGACCAGAGAGGTGTCAAATCCATACCTTTATGGCTTCTTCATTTCCCTAGTTGATCTCCTATTTTTTTGTTGAGAAGATTCTGCAATATCCATCAACTCCTACATCTTCTCTTTGCCTTTTTTGTTCCATGCCTTGATGTGCCTCTTTGGTGTCTTATGATCATCATCAAAGTCACTTGAATCTTCATGTTGTTGATCATTTACCTTTCGTAGTGTTGGAAACTCCTCCTCTAGTTCATAAGGTAGCTTGAATTTCCGGCACTCATGTTCAAACCAAGAGTTTTTCTCATCAACGACATCCCTACTAACAATAAAACCTTTAGTACTGGGATTATATAAACTGTACCCTTTTTTATTTAGATCATATCCAATAAACACACACTTATCTGCATTAGGATCCAATTTATCTCTGATTTGTGATGGAACATGTGCATAAGCTATGCAACCAAATATCCTGCAATGATCTAGGCTATGTCTTCTTCCATTCCAAGCTTCATAGGGTGTCATTCCATCTAATGCTTTGGATGGGAGTCTATTAATGAGATAGGTGGCTGTAGTCACAACCTCTACCTATAGATAACTAGGTAATTTCTCTTCATTAAGCATGGACCTTATTGCTTCCACTATGGTCCTATTTCTTCTCTCTACCACTCCATTTTGTTCTAGAGTGTACCTAGTTGTAATCTCTCTCTTGATGCCTCTATCTTGGAGATATGCATCAAACTCATGGGAGAAGTATTCTCCCCTCCACCTGGCCTTACCCTCTTTAATGTTTTTCTTGTTTGATTTTCAACAAGGGGAAGATATTTCTTGAAACCATTGAATATTTCATTCTTGTGCTTCATAAAGTATGCAATGGTGCATCTGCTACAATCATCAATAAAAGATACATAGTACTAGGATCTTGAAATTGATGGTTCTTTGCTAGGTCCCCAAACATTTGTGTGGACTAGCTCCAATAGATCACCATGCATGTAACCTTTATTCATGAACGTTTGTCTATGTGACTTCCCACATTGACATGCACTACATTTATATATCTTCTCTTATGTCACTTTCTTGACTCTTTCCAGGTTCTCATTTTCTTTCTTGTTGAATCTCCTACATTGCTGGCTTCAACTATTCTTTAGGGGGTTTCTGGTTGCATTTTCCTTTGTGCTTGGGCACTAGTTACCGATTGGATGGGTATGTACTAGTTACCGATTGGATGGGTATGTACTGGGGTATGGAACCTTTGGTGTGTTGCACAATTCCTATCACATTGGTGGGGATTACTTTCGTGGATGTATTAGTGGGGTTCTTAGGGAAATCTCTTATGAAGTGATCCTTCCCACATTGGAAACAAAATCCTTGAATATTGAAATATAGTGATGCGCAGTGGTTGCAATGTGTGGACAATCACGTATGAAGTGGTCTCCTTGGCACTTAAAACATGGTCCTTTGGGTCCATGGGGTCTTGGCTCTCTAGGGTATGATAGTGGGTTGCGGTTCCCATACATGACTTGAGCATAATCTGGTTCCCAATTTTTCTCATACATAGGATTCTCATAATATGGATCTAAGTTTTCTAGTGACTCCATATAGTATGCCGGTGGGCTATCTACATGGGTGGAGTCAAAACTGTTTGCATTAGGGTTGTTTTCTGTGATCGAAGGGGTTGTGGGTACTAATGCCATATTTGAATTCTCTTCTTGAGTGGCATACTTCATAGAAACTACATTGACAGGGGGTGGAGGTTGTTACCCTAGGATAGGTTGGGGTCTACGTTGTGCTTGATATGGAACTTGATAATGAGGGGGGGCACAAAAACTCTGTCTGAGGATAACTGTGGCTGAGGATAACTCTGTCTAACCACTTGTTTATTATAGGGGCAATCTTGAGCAGTGTGGTTAGTGCATTTGCACTCTATGGTACGGTATAGTCCATTGGAGTTTCCTATGGATTGTATTGTTTTTGGACACATATTTGCCATGTGGTCACCTCCACAAGTGTAACACCTTCGAAGGGGGGCTAATTTGATGCCAAGTTTTCTAGAGACTCCTAGTCGTTTGGCCACTTGTTTTGAATGTGTAGATGAGATCTCTATAGCACTATCTGAATGTTTATACGTCTTGGGGAGCTCTAGCTCTTCTCATAGGTTATCTTTGTTGGAGTTAGATGTCTGCGGAAGCACGCGAATAGCACAAGGAAGAAGAAGAAGCTTTTAGCACAACACACAAGATTGAATGTATTACTAGAAAATGTACAAAGATAAGTAGCCAGTTAGGGCAATAGGCGTATATACAAGCCGGGGGAGAAAAACCTCTTAAAGAGGGAAAAAAGTTCCCCGGTGGTCCTAGAGTGTTCACACACATCACTACCTAAATATATCAACAAATCCCGCCTGGGAGTGATGCGGAGAACAAGGAGTTGGCACTCATGTATAAGGAAGTGCCAAGCTATGTGGAAATCACTCCACGAAAGGAAGTAAGCCCAAAGCTTTGCGAAAGCTTCAAACTTCTCCTTAGAGAGAGCCTTTGTGAAAAGGTGTGCAATGTTCTCCTGCGTGGGCACATATGCCAAGCTGATCTCCCCAGCAGAGAACCTCTCCTTGACATAATGATAATGCACCTCAATGTGCTTAGTGCGAGCATGGAACACAGGGTTCCTCCCAACTGCCAATGCGCTGGTGGCAGAAGACTAACCAACACCCAAATCAGCCATAAGGCGTCTGAGCCACACACACTCAACAATAGCTGTGAACGCTGCCCTATACTCAGCCTCACAACTGGAGGTGGCCACACTAGGCTGCTTCTTGCTCAACCAAGATATACATG
Organism: Ceratopteris richardii; assembly: GCA_020310875.1. Taxonomy (NCBI): domain Eukaryota; kingdom Viridiplantae; phylum Streptophyta; class Polypodiopsida; order Polypodiales; family Pteridaceae; genus Ceratopteris; species Ceratopteris richardii. The sequence goes on along the minus strand of CM035417.1, from coordinate 19,207,707 downwards.
AGCTACCAAGCATGAAGCAAAAGCCACTAGTGGACACACGAGTGTCATAGCAACTAGCCCAATCAGAGTCAGAAAAAGCATGCAAATCTGACGGTAGTGATCCCCCTTGGGATAAAACAACCCAAGTAGCCGAGTACCACTCAAGTAGCGAAAGATGCACTTGACCGCCTGCCATTGCTTGACTCCTGGGCAATGCATAAATCTGCTCATCTATGAGATACCAAACTGAATATCTGGTCGAGTAATGCATAAGTAAATCAAGCATCCAACAGCCTAGTGATAGAGAACAACATCAAATGCATCTCCAGCATCATGAAGACTCAAACGTAAACATGTCTCCATAGGAGTGGCAATAGGCTTACAGTCTTCAAGGCCAAAACGCTGCAATAATGTGTCAATATACTTCGTTTGACACAAAGCCATTCCACCATCAACGTGTATAAATTGAATGCCCAAATAGTGATGCAAATGCCCCAAATCAGACATCCCAAATGAGGCATGCAAATCAGCCTTAAAATCAGCAATATGCTTCTCAATAGGACTAGTGAGCATCATGTCATCAACATAGACAACAATGATCAGAAGCACATCATTAGCATGCTTAACATATAAGGTGCTCTCACTTGGACTGTTCTCAAAACCATGTGCAATCAGATAGGCATGTATCTTCTCATACCAAAGCACGTGGTGCTTGCTTTAAACCATATAATGCCTTCTTTAACCTGCACACCTGGTTTTCATGCCCTTTCTGCACAAAGCCATGGGGCTGAAAAACATACACTTCTTCATGCAAGTCACCATCCAAAAATGCAGTTTTAATGTCCAACTGATGTACATTCCAACCACGATGGGCTGCAAGTGCACAAAAATGCTCCGAAAAGTAGTCATACGACATGTAGGTGCAAAGGTCTCAAAATCAATGCCTCTTTCCTGCATATAACCCTTTGCAACAAGCCTAGACTTATACCTGTCAAGTCTACCATCAGGTTTATGCTTCAGCTTGTATACCCACTTAGTTCCAATGGGCTTCTTGCTAGGAGCCAAGTCACATAAAGACCAAGTACCACTCTTCATTATTGCATCATATTCAGATTGCATAGAAGCCATCGAATTTTCTGAATTTTGTGCGTCATCAAACGAAACAGGCTCATTCTCATCACAGAGACTAGATGCAGCCATAGCATAGCAATCTGATGCAAAATAGGCACTATGAGAGCCTAAATGAGCACGATAGGATAGAGGTGCATCTAATTTGCTATCACGCAAAGTCTACACCAGCCATTTGACATAGTTTTTCCCTGCTCAATATCAGCTCTCTCATCAACTAGTGCATCATGTAAATCTGCATCAGAAATGGAATGATCTGCATCATCACATGAAACCTGCAAAGGCTGAGAAGTTGCCTCATTAGGACCAGCACTAGACTATCCACCTGTAAAAAGAGGCATCAACGTATCATACATGTCTTTAGAGCTAACATATGTCTCCTTAGTACATGAAAGCAATGGCTGAATATCATCTTCCACAAAAACAACATCACAGCTAACCAGAATGCATTAAGTCTGTGGATGATACAGACGATAGCCTTTACTTTCAGAATTGTACCCAACAAAAATACATTTTACTGCTTTATCACCTAATTTTCTGCGATGTTGTTCAGGCACTAATGCATATGTCAAACAACAAAAAACACATAGATGGGCAAAAGATGGCTTGCGATCATGCCAAGCCTCATATGGAGTGAAAGACTGCAGTGCTTTAGTGGGACACCTGTTCAGTACATATGCTGCACACATGACATCATCAAGCCAGAAACTATGTGGTAAAGCCTGACTCTTGACCATACACCTCGCCATCTCCATGAGTGACCTGTTCTTTCGTTCAGCAACTCCATTCTGTTGAGGTGTATATGTCACTGTACACTGGTGTTTTATCCCATGTTCAGCTAGAAATGCATTAAAATGAGAAGACATATATTCCCCCCCTCGATTAGAACGGAGGGTGCCCATTTTACATGCTGATAGATTTTCAGCCAAAACTAAAAACTGTCTGAAGCACATGAACACTTTGGACTTTGCTTTGAGTGGATATACCCATGCATGCCTGGAAAAATCATCAATGAAAGTCATGATGTAAATGTAATTTCCAAAAGAGGGTGTCTGCATAGGACCACAGACATCACTATGTACAAGCTGCAATTTTTGCGTAGCCCAAACTAAACCATCTTTTGGAAAGGAGGAATGCTGCATTTTGCCCAAAATACGACCTTCACAAACGTGTTTTCCAGGTGCCTCAAGTTTGGGAAAAGAGGACACCATTTCAGATTTCTGGAGGCGTAGCAAACTAGAAAAATTTAGATGACCAAAGCGTGCATGCCAAAGCTTTGCATCTGACATAGCCTGAGAATCATTTACTGCACATGCCAAATCATTTACAGATCTTTCATAATCTATGAGCTTATACAACCCACGAAATAAAATGCCAGAAGCAATAATCACATCACCATTTGATAGATCATGAATTGTACACCTGTCATCAACAAATTTTACAACCAAGCCAATGTTGGCTAATGCAGAAACTGATGACAGATTTTTCTTGATCCTTGGCACAAACAAAGCATCTAACAAAGTGAAAGAACTACCATCAGCAGTAGTCAAAATGATCTTACCAAATCCCATAACAGGATAAGAGGAATTGTTGGCGCATGAAACAGTATTCCCTGTAGGGGCAGGCTCGAGTGAAGAGAAGAAACTGTGCTGCGAGGTTACCGAACATCTGAGTCTACTGCAGACATGCACTGCTCATGAGAAGATGGGTCGAAACTGCAAACAGTAGTGAACGCCCATTCTTCTTCCTGCACAAGATTAGCAGACTCCGTTTTTGGTGTAGAGGCTTCTGCAACAACCATTCCAGCCTCTTTCTTCTTTGCCTCTTTTGCAGCTAGTTTTGGACAGTTCTTTATGATATGATCATTCTCTTCACAAATAATTTTTGCTTTTCTAATTTTTTCTCATCTTTGTCTTCATTCTTCGAATGTGCAACATTTGCATATTTTTACTTACTAGTAGAAGAACTCCATTTTCCTTTGCCCTTCTGACTAGACAGAATGGTAAGTGTATCACAAGCATCCTTAGTTGTTCTACAAGAGCGCATATTTGACAAACAAAGCTATAAATGCATGTGCCTAGGCATCTCGGCCATCCCAATGAATGTGCTCTGCAGTAGGTGTAGCAGAAACAGCAACACGAATAGGAATCTGCACAATATCATCTTCGACACCATCTCCATCAGCTCCAGCACATGTATTTGTAGTACTTGTAGTGACAAGTGTAACAGGACGTCTTTCAACACCCTGCACAATGTTCCACAATCCTTTTGCAACCAATACATGTCGCATCATATAAGGCCATAATGGGTAGTTGGTACCATCCAACTTATCCTCAACAACCAACATAAAGAATACATCAGTGCTTTCAACCATGGCCGGTGACCAAAATACCTTGATGCAAAAAATTGATTGTATCTCAAAAAGTTGAATGGAACTGCCTAGACGAGTTCTACTAAACCTGTAGCAGACTTTGAGATGCTTATATTGGCAAACCAAAATAGGTACATACCTTTGGCACAAAAAGATGAAATAGCCTGCACAAGCACTGCGATAGTGCATTCGGAGGTCGAAACGAGCTCAGATCACAATTTCGACACAACAAAGAGAAGCAATTTTGATCTGTAAATCACCTTGAGTATGCTCACCAAATTTTGTGCGTATGTGAGACTGCAATCGGAGGAATGTCGACGACACCCTAGATGAAGCGGCGACCTGCTCTGATACCAATTGTTGGAGTTGGATGTTTGCGGAAGCACGCAAACAACACAAGGAAGAAGAAGAAGAAGAAGCTTTTAGCACAACACACAAGACTGAATGTATTACTAGAGAATGTACAAAGATAAGTGGCCCGTTAGAGCAATAGGCGTATATACAAGCCGGGGAAAAAAACCTCCTAAAGAGGGAAAAAAGTGCCCTGGCGGTCCTAGAGTGTTCACACACATCACTACCTATATATATCAACAATCTTCTATGTCTACAGAGATGTGCAAGCATTGGTCCAAGGTCCTTGGTTCCTTCAGGAATACATACAATCTAAGCTTAGCACTCAATAGACCATCAATGAACAAAGCTATCAGTTTGTCTTCAGTGGGTACTTCCAATGGGGGGCATCTCTCTATGTAACACCTGAATCTTTGACCTGCCATCCTCACCATATCTTGAGGTTTTTGTTTGAATGTGTGTATTAACAAAGATGTATTGTGTCTGATTCCACTCTTGGAAACATCCATGATGAAGGACTCCATCATGTGGTAGATGTGTCTAAATTGGTGCTTGTGCAATGGTCAAAACTGAGTCCAAAGGCATTAAATTGTGTGAACATGTCGTTGACTTGTTCAGCCTATAACACATGTTTGAATTCAGCTACATGATCATAGGGATCTCCAGATCCGTCAAATAAATTCTTCATAGGCTTCACTAGTTGAGTAGGCCTCAAAGTTCTAGGGTGGTCTCGAGGTCGAGGTAGGGGAAAGTCGTCCCCACCCCTGTGAGTTCTATGATCCCTAGTTTTTTCACTTTTAGCCCTCCCTCCTTCTGTAGTGGCTCTTTCTCTTCCTACATGATGGATGAAACTATTCTCCAGTCCTTCCTTGTTCTTCTCTCTATGTCATTGAGATGTGCTGATACCCAAATTCTCCTTAGATACATGTGATCTCATTAGTGGAAACACTAATTCTCCTCCCCATGTATATGCATGACGACCATGTTCTGTGACCTTTTACACTCTTTCTGAAGTTTCATCTAAGTATACTATTTTCCCTCGGACCTTTGGGTCCTTCAACTCATAAATCATGGTTGCTCCTACAGAAGTAGGGTGGTCAACCTATATCTCCAAAAAGCTTAATCAGTTTCTTTATTCCAATAAAGCTCTATGCTCCTATTGTCCTAAAGCATCCACTTAGGAGTTAACACTCTCGTTAGCAAAGATTTTCCTCTAGGAGTGCTAGGTTCTTCAGCCTATTTCCCTTCTCCTTCCACACCTAGGTATGTAGTTTCTACCATCTCACCCAGTTTGTTTGTTGAGTGGGCCTTACTTGTGACTATGTACATGGTTCCTTCTTTGTCTATGTAAGCCTCATTTGCAAACTTCATGGTTGGATCTTCTAATCCCATCGGTTGATCTGGGTTATGTAATTGGATAACTGGTCTACGAAGGCCATCTTCATATACCCGAGCACCCAATCTATTCGTGCAGGTGTACTCCAACTGAGTCTTATAGGGTCCCTCTGTTCTATCTAGGTGGACTACATTAAAAGAAACCCCTAGTCTCCCTATGTTGATAGACCTATCTAAGTTGCCCATGTCTAATCTAACCTCGTATGGATAACTGCCTAACTGTTGAGGCCATGATCGTGATGTGGCATTAACTTGATGCCTGAACATACAATGGAAAAGATTGGACTCCACCCTTCAAGGCCTGCAAATTTCACTGTTACTTTGGTAGTTCAAAGCAGAGTAAGGCCCTTGGGAGTGATCCCAAAGGTTCCACTTGAAGTCCAAGGTAATCTTTTCATTCTAGATTTTGTGGTTTTAAGGCTGCCCTAAGTTGAAGGAGGATTTCCCCTCTTAATTGGAAGACCATGGCTGAGGCATGCAAGTGTCATCCATGATTGGGATAAGGACACTATGTGGGTACAAAAGAAAGGGCAAGAGCTGACATAGATACATTTAGAGGAGGGCCCAGATAATCAAGGGAACACCAGCATGATGCAAACAGTTGGCATTTGCATGGAACCAGAAACAGAGGACCAGCCCCAAATAGAGTTCGAGGAAGAAGAAGATATTCTAAATTGGCTCCAAGCAGACAACTCTTCCTCTTGTTTTGGAATTTTTCTTAATAATTCTTGCACAGCTGAAGGTTGTGATGAAAATCAACAGAAAGTTCAGGTTGATGGATTGGGATAGCTCATCACAGACCACAGAAGGGGCAGGAAGACACCCCTCAAATACAACTTGGAGGAGGATGTAACAAACATAGAGAAGGAAGTTACTAAAGCTAAAGACAAGGTAAAACATACTAATGAAGAATGCTCTTTCCCAATTCAAGAAATCCATGCAGGATGGATGCAGGATAAGGAGGAATGCATTGAGATCCAAAATAACCTTGCTTATTGTTGAGGAAACACTCACGAATTTGACAAACAAACAAAAGAAAAAGAAAAAGAAGGAAGTAGAATCAAAGAAAATCAAAAGCCTTAGTGGAGGGACAAATCCACGACTGTTATGTACAGTACGGAATCTTCCAGGATCAGAGCGCGTTACGCCAAATTAAACTGTACAAAAGAGAACGTGCAAAAGGAATAATAGAAGGGAAGTGTGAACAAGAACGTGCGCGGAAGAGCATGGAAGAATGAGGAATATATATATATCAATCAAGAATCGAGAGCAAAGAGCGCGAGAACAGATGTGCGAGAAGAATAGAGAGATATAGCAGATGCGCAGAGACGCAGAGATACAGATAGAAGACGCCATAGATCGCGTATGTAAGAGAAGATGCCATAGATCGCGTATGTATAGATGAATAACAGAAGCCTGAGATATCGGGTATTCATCTGAAGAGAGATGGTAATAAGAAACTACTCAATATAGGAGAGTTTATGTAGCTTGAGCAAGAAGAGGCCAAGCTCACTTGTATACATCTTCTCTAATAGAAAACACATGTTTATGTGGATGTTTGTGCGTATTGTTTGTATGTGGAAGAAACAGAGTATGTTTATGTTACAGTTAAAGTTAGTTAACAGTTAACGTTTTCTCAGTAAACACATTTTCGGTCAGTTATAGTTTCTACGGTAAACGCGTATTTTCCGGTAGAAGAACGAAGTAGATCTCGCAGAGTAATGCGAAGTTTTGTGTGAGAGATAGCTCATTCTGTAGCTAGACATCTCTACTTTCAGTTGATCAAAGTTTCCGGTGGAAAAGATATCCACACATAGTACAAAGTCTGACCGGAAAGAGGTTGTCTGAACTGGTGGAGTTTTCTCTTAAACTTCAGAGAGTTCAGTAAGTTAAGGAAGTTCACGTGCCACTTCCTTACTTCATGAATGTTCACTTGAAGTAATTATAAACAGAATTGAAGTTCATTCCGGTACAGTTCCGGTACGATTACGGTGTCAGTCCAGTGACAGTCCGGTGAAATTTCGGTGCGACCTTTTTAGTGAAGTTAGAGCGCAGTCTTATATGTTGAGCGCTAGACTTTGCTAAGCTATTGATTGATTACAGAGGTGTTCTGAATCACTCTAGCTTAGTTCTTCTTGGACATGGCGTTTTCCGCAGGCTTGATAAGGTTCAGCCTTCGTCGCGTCAACAAGGAGTGGTATTAGAGAGAAAGAAGAATACCACACATCCGCAACAGTGGTATCAGAGCACAGAGTATTCACCATTATTGGAAACAAGAGCCGGTTAACCACAACGAGTGGAACCAGAACGAGAAAGATTCTGAAGAACAGAAAGATTCTCAAGAGCTCACCGGAAGTAACAGAAACAAGAAGATCATGACAGACCACGTTACTATTGATAAGTTGCACAGAGATAATTATCCCGCATGGGTAATGCGCATGGAAGCCTTACTTATGAGTAAGGACTTAATGATGTACATGACCGGAGAAGAAAAGAAGCTGATTTTCGAAGATGATAGGCAACCGGAAAAAGAAGAGTTAGAAGCCTTGAAGCCATGGTAGAAGAAAGATGCAACGGCAAGAGCTTACATCTATAATACCGGAACAGACCATCTACTACCGCATATTAGAGGTCTGGAGAAAGCAGAGGACATATGGAGTGCATTGGAAGATCATTTCCAAAATACTACGAAAGCCAGGAAGGCTAGCTTATGGTCCGAATTTACGACATTCAAAAAGAAGTCGAGTCAAAGCATAAGTGACTACGTCACTAAAATGAAGGATCTAGCAGATAGTCTTGGATCCATAAATGAAGAAGTCGAAGATCATAGATTGATAGCGCAAGTGCTCACAGGTTTGAGAGGAGATGAAAGGTGGAAACCTTTCGTACTATCAACTGAACTCTCCTTAAATCATTTTGTGCCAGATTTAAATCAGTTGCTTGGTTTGATGCTCACATATGAGCAAGACCTGAAAGGAGATGCAGATAAAGGACAAAGCTCTGCAATGTACATGAAGAACAAAAAGAAAGACAAAGGTAAGTCAAAAGACGAAGAAGAGTCGAGCTCTCAGGCCTATCATGCAAGAGGTAAAGGCACTGGCAGAGGAAGAGCAAGAGGTTTTGGAAGAGGAAGAAGTAACCAGAATACCAACAAGAAAGCTTGCTGGATCTGTGGACTCAGTAATCATTTGGCTGATGATTGTTGGCACAATCAACAAGGATCAAATCAAAATCAAAACAGTAATAGCAGAGGCAGAAGTGGAAGATATCAAAGAGGAAGAAAAAACCAAAGAGGAGGCTATGGTAGAGGTGGAGTAAGAAGTTGGGGACAGAATCAATCCTACAACACCACCTACAACAACTACGCAAACGACACGCAGAATGAAAGTCATACATCGCTGATGATGAACTCTATCAGCACATTAGATAATGAAGACCTAAAGGTATTTTACATTGATTCTAGATGCTCTAATCATTTGTCAGGAAATATAGAACTAATGTCAGAACTAGAAAAAGGTAGTTCTAGTCACAGTGTTCAAACAGGTGACAATACGAGACATAGCGTACACTCAATTGGAAAAGTGAAATGCAAGAGTGGAGCAGATTTGCTAACCAATGTTTTGTATGTTCCAACAATACCGAAAATTTTGATTAGCGTGGGACAAATAGTTGAGAAAGGTTTTCAGGTCAGATTTACAAATAAAGGTGTATTTGTAGAAGATCCCGAGAACGGATATAATCAGATCATCTCTGGTAAGAAAGAAGGCAGACTCTTTACTTTAAGAGTACAAGGGAACATTGGCCAAGCGTTACTCACACATGGAGAAAAGGTAATTACAGAACTTGATCTCTGGCATAAGAGATTGGGTCATTTCAATGAAAAAGGAATTAAAGCTATGATAGTGAATCAGTCAGTATTCTGATTACCAAATATACAGAATCAACATATGATTCACAAGTGTGAAGCATGCCAGTTGGGAAAAGCCCACAGGTTACCTTTCCAGAAGAAAGGATTCAAACATGATGAAGTACTCGAGCTTATTCATACAGATGTATGGGGGCCAACGAAAGAAGGATCAATTAGCGGATCAAGGTACTATGTTCTATTCATTGATGATGCAACAAGGTGGATAACTCTTTATGTTTTGAAAGAAAAATCAGAAGTATTTGGAGCCTTCAGGCATTTTCATGCATATGCTGAAAGACTTACCGGACGAAAACTTAAAAGACTGAGGTCTGATGGAGGGGGAGAATACTTCTCCCGAGAATTCAATGACTATCTTTGGAATGCAGGTATTAAAAGAGAAATAACCTGCAGATATACACCACAACAAAATGGAGTAGCAGAAAGAAGGAACCGAGTTCTAGTCGAGTTCGCACGAGCTATGCTAAACGAAAAGGATTGTCCAAATTATCTTTGGGCTGAAGCCGTAAACACAGCTACATACTTGGTAAACAGATTACCATGTACAACATTGGAAGGAATGACCCCTTATGAAGCATGGTGGGGAAAGAAGCCAACACTTGATCACTGCAAAGTGTTTGGATCAGTAGCGTATGCTTATGTACCGTCTCAACTCAGACATAAGCTTGAACCGAAAGCAGAGAAATATGTGTTCGTCGGATATGATGAAAAGCAGATGGGTTACAGGTTATGGAATCCTCTAACCAAACAATTTACTGTGTCCAGAGATGTTACATTTGATGAACAAAAAAGCTGGTATGCAGATCAAAGTAATACGACTGAAGAATTCGAAGAAGAAATAAAAAGAAGAGAGAAAGGGAAATCAATTGTTCAGGTAAACAGAGATGAAATTCATATACAGGCAAGTACGTCCAGGAACGGATCAGTTATGAGAAACGAAGATGAAGACGTGTATTCAGATACACACGAAGAATACGAACCAAGAAGGTCAAGCAGAACTAGAAGACAACCAGAAAGGTATTCATATGATACCTCATACATAACTCAGAAAGACTATGCATATATGGTCAAAGATGATGAAGAACCACAGAGCTATGATGAAGCAAAAGGCAAGAAGCAATGGAAAGAAGCAATGGAAGAAGAAATCAGCGCACTGGAAGAGAACAAGACATGGGAACTTGTCCCGAAACCAAATGGTAAGAAAGTAATCGGAAATAAATGGGTTTTCAAAATAAAGAAATTTGCAGATGGAAGGATAGCCAGACACAAAGCAAGGCTGGTGGTCAAAGGCTATGACCAGAAGCATGGCATAGATTACGATGAGACGTTTAGTCCGGTGGCAAGGATGTCAACCATAAGAACAGTAATCGCTGTAGCTGCATCAAAAGGATGGAAGCTAAGTCAGCTAGATATAAAGAACGCATTTCTGAATGGATACATTTCTGATGAAGTGTACATGGAACAACCTGAAGGGTTCGAAAGTTCCAGATACCCAAACTTTGTTTGCAGATTAAAGAAAGCACTTTACGGACTGAAGCAAGCTCCAAGAGCTTGGAACTATAGACTTGTGAAGTACCTCAATGAACTTGGATACCAAAGTTCGAAGGCAGACGCAAGTCTACTCATAAAAAGAACAGAAGAAGGAATGATCTACATTTGTATTTATGTAGACGACTTAATAATCACAGGAACATCAGATGAAGGGATTACAGAAGTAAAGAAACTACTCGAAAGAGAGTTCAAGATTAGTGACCTAGGAAAGTTGTCATACTTTCTAGGAATGGAAATCACATACACAGATCATGGTGTATATGTGTCACAAGAAAGGTATCTGCTAAACTTACTAAAGAAGTTTAATATGGAGAATTGCAGAGAAGCTTCAACACCGCTTGAAGTAAATCATAAACTCAGTAGATACAGTGGAGCAGAGTTTAAAGATATGAAGAAATATCAGTCACTTGTAGGAAGTTTAATTTATGCTACACTAACAAGACCGGATCTTAGTTATGCAGTAGGAGTTCTCTCACAATTCATGCATTGTCCGACAGATCAACATTGGGTTGCAGGACAAAGAGTTCTTAGATACGTCAAAGGAACTATAAAAGAAGGATTATATTATCCTTTCACGTCGGATATAAAACTCAGAGCATACAGTGACTCAGACTGGGCTGGAAGTCAAGATGACAGAAGGTCAACACACGGGTATATGATATACCTAGGAGATAAGCTGGTAAGCTGGTGTTCAAAGAAGCAACACACAGTAGCGTTTTCGTCAACAGAAGCCGAATACAAAGGACTTGTAGAAGCAGCAAAAGAAGTAATATGGATGCAGACCTTGTTCAAAAGCATGGATATTGATCAAGGTATACCTATCATACATGGAGATAATATGAGCTCATTATATCTTGCAGCAAACCCAGTATTTCATGCAAGAACAAAGCACATAGAAATTCAGTATCATTTCTTGAGGGAAAAGATAATGGAGAAAGAGATAGAAATAGTATACACTCCGACAAAAGATCAGATTGCAGATATTTTGACAAAGAGCTTGGATGGAACAAAGACAAACAGATTCAAAGAGATGGCAGGTATAAAAGAAAGAAAGATATATGAAAGACCGGAAGATGTCAAATTAGTGATTGAGGGGGAGCTATTGAGGAAACACTCACGAATTTGACAAACAAACAAAAGAAAAAGAAAACGAAGGAAGTAGAATCAAAGAAAATCAAAAGCCTTAGTGGAGGGACAAATCCACGACCGTTATGTACAGTACGGAATCTTCCAGGATCAGAGCGTGTTACGCCGAATTAAACTGTACAGAAGAGAACGTGCAAAAGGAATAATAGAAGGGAAGTGCGAACAAGAACGTGTGTGGAAGAGCATGGAAGAATGAGGACTATATATATATCAATCAAGAATCGAGAGCAGAGAGCGCGAGAACAGATGTGCGAGAAGAATAGAGAGATATAGCAGATGCGCAGAGACGCAGAGATACAGATAGAAGACGCCATAGATCGCGTATGTAAGAGAAGACGCCATAGATCGCGTATGTATAGATGAATAACAGAAGCCTGAGATATCGGGTATTCATCTGAAGAGAGATGGTAATAAGAAACTACTCAGTATAGGAGAGTTTCTGTAGCTTGAGCAAGAAGAGGCCAAGCTCACTTGTATACATCTTCTCTAATAGAAAACACATGTTTATGTGGATGTTTGTGCGTATTGTTTGTATAAAGGAAGAAACAGAGTATGTTTATGTTACAGTTAAAGTTAGTTAACAGTTAACGTTTTCTTAGTAAATGCATTTTTGGTCAGTTATAGTTTCTACGGTAAACGAGAATTTTCCGGTAGAAGAACGAAGTAGATCTCGCAGAGTAATGCGAAGTTTTGTGTGAGAGATAGCTCATTTTGTAGCTAGACATCTCTACTTTCAGTTGATCAAAGTTTCCGGTGGAAAAGATATCCACACATAGTACAAAGTCTGACCGGAAAGAGGTTGTCTGAACTGGTGGAGTTTTCTCTTAAACTTCAGAAAGAGTTCAGTAAGTTAAGGAAGTTCACGCGCCACTTCCTTACTTCATGAATGTTCACTTGAAGTAATTATAAACAGAATTGAAGTTCATTCCGGTACAGTTCCGGTACGATTACGGTGTCAGTCCAGTGACAGTTCGGTGAAATTTCGGTGCGACCTTTTCAGTGAAGTTAGAGCGCAGTCTTATATGTTGAGCGCTAGACTTTGCTAAGCTATTGATTGATCACAGAGGTGTTCTGAATCACTCTAGCTTAGTTCTTCTTGGACGTGGCGTTTTCCGCAGGCTTGATAAGGTTCAGCCTTCGTCCCGTCAACAAGGAGTGGTATTAGAGAGAAAGAAGAATACCACACATCCACAACACTTATGAGTTAATGCACGAAAAGCTAGTGGAAGAAAACAAGGTTGGAGATGAGCAGGAAGATAATATGGTAGAGAGAAACCTTGTCAAAGAAATACAATTAGGCAATCAGGACAATAATGGGCCAGTTTTGGTGGCCACTTGGTTGTGGAGCCACCCAGGGCTCGTTGAAAAGGTAAAATCCTTCTTGACCCACTATACAAATGTTTTTTCATGGCATTATAAAGACTTAGAAGGAGTGCCTTCCAATTATGGAGAGCATAGAATCCCTCTGGTTGAGGGAGCCAAACCAAATCGAGGGAAGAGTTATAGACTTAACCCAAAATATGCTGAAGTTGTTTATGTGGAAATATAGAAGATGGAGAATGCAGGAATCATTATTCCTGTGGAACACTCAGAGTGGCTCTCACCTATGGTTATAGTACCAAAGAAGAATACCAATAAAATCAGAATTTGTGTTGATTTTAGAGCACTCAATAAAGTGACCATTCCAGATGGATTTCCAATGCCATTTGCAGAGCAAGTCATTGAAGAATTGGCTGGACATGCATTATATAGCTTTATGGATGGCTTTAGTGGCTATAATCAAATATCAATACACCTAGAGGATCGTGAAAAGACTACTTTTATCACTCCTTGGGGAACATATGTGTATGTAAAAATGCCATTTGGACTCAGAAATGCTCTAGCCACCTTTAACAGAACTGTCAACCTCATTTTTGGTCCCTTATTGCTGGAAACACTTAGAATTTTCATGGATGACTTCTCTTCATTTTCAGGTTCTCACAATGAGACCCCTTTAGATTGCTTGGAGAATCACTTGCGACAGCTGCAGAATGTTTTTAAGAGATGCAGGGAGACTAAGCTAAAGCTCAACCCAAACAAATGTCATTTTATTGTGATCGAAGGAACTCTCTTGGGACATGTGGTGTCGGCTAAAGGTATGGCCCCAGATCCTGATAAAATTATTTCTATATTAAAGCTGCCTAAACCTAAATCTCCTAAAGAGATTTAGAGTTTCTTGGGGCATACTAGATACCATAGAAGGTTTATAAAAATGTATGCAGAGATAGCCAGACCACTGGCTAGACTTACAGGTAAAGGAGTGCCCTTTAAATGGGAAGAGGAAGAAGAAAAGGCCTATCAGACCTTAAGGTCCAAATTGGTGGCTGCACCAATTCGTATCACCTCAGATTGGTAAAAAAAATTTCATGTGCATGTAGATGCCAGTGCATATGCAGTGGGTGCAGTATTGGCTCAACATAGTGAAGAATTCAAAATTGACAAACCTATCCAGTATGCTAGTAGAATTTTGACTAAAGCTGAAAAGAATTATAACACAACAGAAAGGGAAGCTCTAGCAATGGTTTTTGTAGTACAAAAATTTCTTCATTATTTGCTAGGTGTGAAGTTTGTCATCATCACTGATCATCAACCACCTAGGTATTTATTGAATAAGCCACAAGCAACTGGGAGGATATGGAGGTGGCTACTATTGTTCGAGGAGTTTGATTTTTCTGTAGTCCACAGACCAAGTAAAGAAAATGTTATGGCGGATCACCTATCCAGGATCAATATGATGGATCAAGCTAGTGGAGTTAATAATGATTTTCCAAATGCTAATCTGTTCACTGTACAAGCCCAAGGTTGGTATTATGATATCAAGAATTTCATTAAAACTGGAGTGTATCCAGAGAAGGCTAATGGTGTGCAAAGAAAGAGACTGCTAATCAAGAGCAGACCTTATACTTTCATTGAAGATAAATTATATAGACAGGGAAAGGACAACAGGTTTAGGAAGTGCTTGGAAGAAGAAGAAGAAGTGAGGGAAGTCCTTCCTGTTGGTGCAGATCAATCACCAATTGAAGTTTGGAAGACAAAAAGATGGAGATAAAATCAAGTCTTGAAGGAAAGAAGGTGGCTACATTCACAGGATGAATGATATGTACACATATGTACATTAGTGAAGACATAGATTACTTATACTTATGTTTAGTCAAAACTTGTACTTATTTGCCTATAAATACTTTGGAAAAATGTCGGGGCAATAGAGGAGACAATAGGAGAGTATGAGAATAATGCATTTGTAAGTTGTATGACTCATTAGAGTTCATAGGAATGTGAAGAAGTCTCTCTCACAACAAAACTGTAATTTGGTTGAGTAATCAAAGAAATATTGCGCCCGATGTTTCTGTGTCTGCTCCATCTGTGATAGATCATTTGTGAAATCCTTTTGAGGATATCTAAGTTCATAGTTAATGTGTCTATGACTAAAATTTCAGAGTTTAATTGTAATCAGGTAAGGAGAATTGTTAGTAGGAACATTCATATGTGATGAGTGTTCACAGTTCTCTAAAACAGGCGCATATTTCGAGTTCAATGAAATGAGTAGTGCTCCGTGCACAGTGTAAAGTTTTACACATATGATAGCTCAAAATCTAAGTTGAGAGATAAGCTATCTACAGCTAAAAGGATTTGATCAAACGGGTTCGACATTGAGAGAATCAAAGCTAAGAAGTTAGGGGTGTCCAAATCGACTTCTCAGAAGTACAGATTTAGACATAGGTAACTTGTGAAGTTGATTTCTCAAGTTATACTAAACCTTTTGAAGAAATTTAACTTGGAGGAGGTGCGCAATCTCTAGGCGACACTCCATACAAAATTTCATAGAAAACTTTACATGTTTGATAGGTCAATGAGAAGAAATTGTGCAGCAGACTTTTTGTGTTTTATCTTTTTCACAGAATTTTTCAACTTTTGATAATTTGGAGATTGAACCTCTAATTTGGTAAAGATTTTGACTTACTCTTGGTATAGAGGTGCTCTAATCACAAGAGTAGGTTGTTCTTTTGGAGATTAACACTCTCCATCAGTGGTATCAGAGCAGGAGACATCATAATCAAGGAAAGGAGGATCCCGACTGCTGCAGATTCAAGAAATTCAACACTTGAAGGACTAAGAAGTGAAAGCTTGAAGTCAAAGCCTGAGGAGAAGACCATTCGACATCAAGAAAGACAAAAGGAGTCTAATTCGAAGCAAAGGTACATATATCATTCATAAAGCTTGAAGATTTCAATACACAGGTGGACACCAGATGGGAGATTCTCTAGAGATAGAGAAATTGGATAGGGAAAACTATCCTGCATGGTCAATGAGGATGGAAGCTCATCTTATGAGCAAAGATTTAATAGCTTATATCACAGGAGAAGAAGAGAAGCCGCAGTTCAGAGATCCTAGTGTTCCAACTAGGGAGGAACTAGCAGATTTGAAAAATTGGATGAAGAAAGATGCTTGTTGCTCTAGCACAATGGTGAGAACCACGTTAAGAAGCTTCACCTCCTTAATGTCAATCCGTGGGAGAGGTAGGAGTGATATGAAGATCGTGAACGTGAGATGATGTGAGAGTGAAGGTGAGAAGCACAAAGATGCACACACACATACACACACAATGAAGAGACAAGCAAGACACAATGGAAGGTGGGAAATTAGCTCTATTACTCAAGAATACTCTTACAAGCTCAAACTAGCTCTATGCTCACACTAACCAAAATGAACCAACCTCAAAAATGAGCTCTCTAGCTCTTTTTATAGTTTCTAGACTAGTTTTGACCGGTTTCACATCTAGTGACCGGCCTAGTTAAAAAATAGGACCTAGAGGCTATTTGGAAGGGTAAACGATGTCTAAAAATAACGAAAATTGGTACGCACATTCTACCTAAGCTCCTCAAGCTCGAGGACTCCTCGGCTTGCACAAAATGGAGCTATGAATTACAAAATGGGGTTTTGTCTATATTACATATGTTACAGGAGTGATGAAAATCACTGTTGGATGTTTGAAGAAATAATAAGAACATATTTGTTTGAAAAAATAATCCGACTGGCTCCCTGCTCCGTCTTTACATGCTTCCATGTCGTCTGTGCCTCTGACTGTGCCTCTGACTGCTTCCAACACCCCCCTCCCTCTCGCTTCTGTCGTCCTCGACAGAACCTTGTTGTGCGGTCTGCCGGATGTAGTTTTGTAGGAGGTCGTGAGCGAGGGTGTGCTCAGATGCTCGAATGCCTCGGGCCAGATCGGCCTCGAGCTTCTCCCAGTCGATCGGCTGCGGTTCGTCGGGTGGCGGGAGTTGATAATGCGTGGAATAAACCATTCGCTCACAGGCGAAAAGTTGCAATAAGTGTGTGGGCCTGCTGATGAATACCTCGGAATGGTATTCCCAAAACCCGGTGGTGAACATCTCTTCAAAGGTTTGTTTGTAGCATGCCGGGAGGTATTTTATCCTACAGTGCCAGGCATAACACACCCGGAGCGATGGCGTTGTGCTCATGTCGTATACTAGGTCAAAGTTACCATGCTCAAATCCCGGGGTGTTTACATGCGGTGCCTTGACGCGTCGGAAGACTTTAAATATCATTTGCATCATGTCAAATATCTTGACAGTCATATGCGCGGCGATATCATCCATATGCTTCAGGCGAGGGAGCCAGTGACGGATTGTGGCCATCATATAGCCAACTGTGGGTAACTCGGTAGGTGGCTTGAAATAGGGGTAATTCAGCCAATCCTGACACTGCCTATTGTTTTGTACTTTGATAGCGAATGCAGTCCAGGAGCGGCGTCGTGGTACTGGTCCCCAGCAAGGATTATACTTTAAGTGTAAGGGCGCTTTCACCCATGTGCTCATCATTTCTGGGTACTCCTGTAAAAGACGTGTACGCCAATCTGGTTGATAAATAGTGCCTTGTTGCGCATCCAGTGGCAAGTCTTCAGGCTCGAACTGGGTTGCATGTGATGGCTTCTTGCCAGTTCGCTTTTCTATGGCCAGCTGGTATTCGGCCATTAGCATGAAGTAAGGTTTGTATTGAAGCTCATGCCCGGATATGTACCTGCGTGGGGCCAATTGAGCAAAGTAGGGAGATTGCAGAATTCGTCCTTCTATCATGGCCATCGCATGTAGCTGGGCCCCGACTCTAGCTGAGTGCGTTGTTCCAATCTCCTCCACAGTCTTCATCCATGCGGGGGTCGGAAGTTCATAGGTCATCTGGCCTTCGGCCGCGACTTGTCCGCCTGGGATGGGTATTGGCTTGTATGCTTCTTCAAACGTTTCCTCCACCGGAATGGTTATGTTTTCGTCGTCAGCTGGGATCTCCGGTGGGGAATCAGGTCGTGGTGGTGCTTCGTATACATCTATGCGTGATTGGAGAGTGGTTACCTGGGCCCGTAATGCGTTTAGTTCCTCTATGAGTTCAGGAGAGGGGTCCACAGGTTCTGGTACTTCCGCTGCCACTGGTAGTTGTTGTGGTGCCGTGTCTCTGAGCTGTAGTAACTTGTGATCTTCTTTTAGCTTCTGATGCTCTTCGTTCATTCGATCGTAGTCCTCTAGCAGTCGAACGTGGTCATCTAGCAACATCCGCATCGATTCAGATGGGATTGCCTTGAATCTGCTCGGACTTAATGGTTGTTCAGGGTGGTCTAGTGCCGCTTCCAAATTTTCTCTATTCTGCGCTTGGAGTCTCACGTTCTCCTCCTGGGCTGCGGCTAGGTGCCTCCTGAGTAGGCCCATGTTCCTGGTCAGCGTTGCGTTCCTAATTGTTTGGGCTCGAAGCAGGTTGTCCAGATTAGCAGTGGCTTCTTTTGTTTTCTCTGCACTTTCTAGCTCTAGCTTATGATATGCCTCTCTTAGTTCTTGGTGTCGCGTATTTAACAAGGCATTCTCGATCGATAGTGAATTAAGCTGCGACTGTAATTCATTTGTCGTCCTCTGCAGCTGTTGATAGTTGTTGCCAAGAGATGCAAACTCATCTCGTACTTGTGACATGCATGTGAACATTTGTTGAAGTGCAGTGTCTATGGTGGGCGATAATAGTAATGAAGTGCTAAATGAGGATGCAGTGGAAGTAGATGCAGCGGGAATGGGAAATGGGGTTGGGAAGGTGGATGCAGTGGTGATCGTGGAAAATTGTGACGTACCTAAATATGATGGTGCTGTGAGTGGAGTGGGTGCTGGTGAGGTGGATGGTGATATGTCCATGTCATTGGACGTGTCAAGTGCGGTGACTGTGAAAAGCTGTGTGTAAGTGGGTGGTTGTGTAGGTGTGAAGACGGGATTTACAAATGTAGAGTAATTTACAGGGGGGATGGCTGGAGTAGCTTGGTGAAAAGGGGAAATAGGGGTTATGGTGGGTTGAGGAGGTGAAACTGGTGAGAAGGTTAGTGGGGTTAGAAAGGTGAAAGGGGGTCTTAAAGGTGGGGGAAAAGCTGGGAAGGATGAAGGGGTGAAGGGGTTAACATGTAGACGCGGAGGATTGGGTGGGGGCATGGTGGCATGAATGGGCAGGGCAAAGGGTGTGGCTATGTTGCCATGGACTGGTGTGGATATGGGAGGAGCAGGTGGGCGTGTTGGGGATACAGGATGGGTTGGTGAAGCATGAGGTGAGAGCGGAGTAGAAGGTGTGGATGTTATTTCAAGGATAGTGGTAGTATGTACAACGGTAGTACGTGGCGGGGAGTCGACTAGGATGGCTTCTTCGGTGAAGGATCTTTCCGGCCGTAGGCGTGCATCTTGTGCCTGGTGGGATGATTGAGCACCTACCGGAACTCGAATATATTCACCGGGCTTCGATAGCAGGCGAACTCTGCGAGGGTCATATTGGGGAAGTGGCTTCCTTTGTAAATATCTCAATGCTTCGACCGGGCCGATGGATTGGACCAGTTCTCTAAACCCTCTGATGTAGACTTCTTCAAATCCTCCGGAGACTAGTTCTTGTTCGATTAGGGCCTGGCTCTCTTCTTCAGTCAATTTCTTCCGTGCCCAGACTTTCTCCATCGTACGATATAATTTCTTGATTGCCAGCGTGTAAGCTGCTGCTTCGAAAGTCTTCTCTTCGTGCGTGCTGGTGTCACCGTGTGCATCAGTTTGTTGGCCTTGGCCGTCTGTCTGTCCTTGTTCTTGGGAATCATGCGTGCCCTGGCTGGCCTCGTCATCACCTTCGTCATCGTCGGTGGCTGTTCTTTCGTCATCAGAGCTCGACACTACTTGTCCTTGTGGCCGATCCCGCGGTGTGGTAGGGTAACTGGGGCGTTCATATTCTTGGGAGAACATCTGTGCCTCTGAAAATTGGAATTCATTTGAGAATGCGTCCGGCATCTCAAAATCGAATGTTGTGTTTATTGGTTCTGCCTCCATGTGTGGTATTGGGAAAGAAAAGGCTTCCGCACCAATAGTGGTGGGAGCTTCTGCTGAAGTGGTGGTGGGTTCCGTGGTTGCAGCTGCCTGAGGTGCAGCGACACTAGTAGTGCCCTCCGTGACCACTGGTCTAGACAACCTTATGCGAATAGGTTGTACGGTGGGAGCGGCTTCTGTTGGTGATCGCTCCGGAGAGGGTTGTGGTGATGGTGACTCTGGCACTTGAAGGCAAGGAATGGTGCCTCTCATGCGCTTACCTGCCCGTGTTCTGCTGGGCTTCCTGGCTTTCTTCGTAGTTCCCTTGAATGCTTTCAGCTCTTCTCCTGTTAATGCACGTTCAATTGGCAAGTCATAAGCCAAGCACATATAAACAATTCTCGTCAGCGCACAACATCCATTAAGCACTTTCTTGTGTTCCCATCTGTGTTGTGCCAAATACATTTGATCAATGATCCAGCTCGCCAGATCAACAGTCTGAGGTCCCGTGCACGCTAAGTACAATCCAAACCATATTCTTTTATGGGGCATGGTAAATCTGTCCTGAGCGGGGAATGCGAAGTGTTGCATGCATATCCGTAGCGGCTTTGACAGCTCAGGTGTAATTGCTGAGATCTCCTCCCACTTAGTGACATCCCCACGTTTCATAGGGTCTGGAATTAATCTTTCTCGATCTGTGGGTGTGTGGGTGCCATGAATTTTGATGGCTGCTCTGATTAAATCCTTTGAGAGGTAAAACCTTTTGTAGGGTGGATCATCCACTAAAGAAGGCAAAATAAAAGTTCCTGGGATGTCCTTATTCTCTGAGGCCAGCAAAGTAGTAATTAAGTAATAACACCTGTAAAAGTCAGGTTTGGGCAGGGGATCACTGAAATACTCCGTGAAGCCTGCTCTGGCCCAAACGTGAGTTAGGTCCTGGGTGTTTTGTAGGTCTTCGAACTCTCTGGAGAAGAATTGGTATTTTCCCCACGTGCGGTCATCAAATGTCAAAGTGGATTCAAATATAAAGTCCGCGTCCGCTAAGGGTCCTGCAAGTCCCTGAAACCAATGAGAGTTACGGTGTATCTTTTCTGTGTAGCCCATAGGTGGGTTGTCGATAGACATGGGCCCTGGAAATCCTTGGAATTCTGGCGGTGGAGCAGTCGGATGGGATTCTGCTCGTAAAACATTGAGGGGCACTGCCACTACACTGGGGCCTGCTCCTGATGGTCCTTCGTCGGTTTGCATGATGACTGGTGTGTTACTGAGAAAGATCTGCTACAAAAGATTAACACATTAGCATGGAAATTAATTATGATCCCATTAAAGTGAGACCGCAATCCCTTTCCATAATTGATGCGTAACCCGTGTAGCCAAGTGCTGTGATGTGATGGATGCAATGCCTCTTGCAGCACTAGTGCAGGTCTCTAGACTCCTACACGTTTCAGATTAAGCATACATTTCTTGATGAGATGAAATTATGCGTGATGTGTGATGATGGTGGGTGAATTTTTTACAAGGTTTAAAGGTTAGTGATTTATTACAAGGTTGTATGTTAGTCGGGGGGGTAGTTTTGTCAGACATGGGGTTAGGGGGAGACGGTTGGACACGCTTCGGTATCCATTTCCTAAGAGTCCTTGAGTGGGTGGTGGGTTTCTGCTGAGGGGTCAAAGGTAGTATCGGGTGTGGTGGTGTTGAGGGATGGAAAGATTTGTGAGGGGTATATGTTACATGGCTTAAGGGTTGAGCTATGATACATGGTTTGGGTACCCAAATCTGCGTGGGTGTGGGTCTATGGGTAAGGTATTTCTTGGCGATCCAAATTTGTCGAATGCTCGGACCGGTAGAAGAAGGTCGAGGGGATGGTGGATACTGATTCTGCTTCTGCCTTGCCTTTTTCTTGTCGATCTCTGCTTGGTTGGAGTTCTTCGGTGCTTTTTGTCCTTTTGGCACCCATATTTGTCTGGTGCCGCTTCCTTTGGGTGTTCTATACTGCTTTCCTTGTGGTGTCTTTTGATACTGCCGTCGGTCTCGGTTCCTTCGTCGTGGTTGACTCTGTTGTTGTTGAGGTTGAGAGGTCGGATGGACACTCTGCTTTGGAAAAGAAGGGAGATCCAACACTTGCGTGACCTGCCCATCTGGAAGTGATGCGTTCTTTAACTTTAATCTAGGCCAGTCCGCAACAAGTTTGGAAGGATGAGCACCGCAGGGTGTCGTGCTCATTTGGCCGCTGATGCAACCCACCTGACCACTGATTGTGTCCATCTGCCCTTGCAGTTGGGTGACTGTCTCTTCTAGTTTGCAGGAAGTCCCAGGGAAGATCTTCTGTCGTCCTTCTGATTGACAACTGTCTATAACCAAGCCCAAGTGGGTTGGTGTAGACGTAACGCGACTGAGCTGATCAAAGATCTTCCGGTCTTCCGTCGCATGTGTTTCATAGGGTCTAGGGTCACAACCGTCAGGCGGAATGCCGTTAGGGAAGTCAAGCGGTATCACTCGCTTCTGCTCTAAGGTTCCAATCTGTAAGGAGCCTTGTCTAAGATTTAGGTCCACTAAGTGATCGTATAGCCAATCTTGGCCAAGGATTAGGGGTTCTATCAGGTCGTCATCATGGCACACTAGTAGCTTCGCTGTCATGGTCATATCCTTAATGAGGATAGGAAGGTCCACCTCACCCATGCAAGGGGTTTCCATGCCTCCTAGGCCTATGAGGTATGCCTCAATTGGCCGCATTTCTATTCCTGAATCCTTATAGTGGGACCATCTAATCGCACTAGTCGCAGCACCTGAGTCAATTAAAGCCCTGAGTTCTTGGCAATAGTTGCCGTGTTCTAGCCTAACTGTAATGAATGGTCTCTTGTCCACTATGCTAGGATGAGTGGTTGACTTTACTTGACACATGGCCATGGGATATCTGGGGGATGTTTCCAGATGGTTATAATATTCTCTCCCTAGTCCTTGTCTTCTTAGCTTCATGAGCTTAATGCGTTCTATGGCTTCTGCCTGAGCTTCCGCTCGTATTCTATTTTCTTCCTCCTTACGCTTCTTTGCCAATGTGAGTCTTCTAAGCATATCCTCAGTAAGAGGTTCCTGATATAGCTTGACTCTACAGCCACTAATGTAATTAGGCATTATATCTCCTTCTAAGGTGGCTAACTGTACTGCTCCACTAGTCGAAAGTCTGTTAATGATCATAGGTCCATAACCTCGCTTTTCTAACTTCCGTGCGTGCTGTTTCAGTGTATACACTAGAACTAAATCTCCTTCTTTTAGGCCTTTATCTTTCACATGTGCATCAAAATATGCTTTCTGTCGCTTCTTCGCTGCGTATATTCCTGCTGCTGCTTTCTGCCTGGTTTCTCCTAATCGTTCCAAGTCCATTATTCTTGCTGATAATTCATGGCCGGTCCACTGATGTTCTTGTGCAACCTTAAGGGTCGGTATCAAGAAGTCCAAAGGAAGCACTGCATTCTGACCAAAAACCATCTGAAAGGGAGTTGCATTGAGTACGGTCTTGTAGGCCACTCGATATGCCCAAACAGCGTGGTGTAACTGTTTGTCCCAATCTGAACGTTTATTGTTCACGAGTTTCGTCAGTACGGTACACAGTATCTTGTTAGTGCTTTCAACCTGACCATTGGCCTGAGGATGATATGGTGCAGATTTCTTGTGAATCACCATAAAATCCTGTAACAAATATTCAATGACTTGGTTTAGAAAGTGAGTGCCTCGATCGCTCACTAACTCTATAGGCAATCCATATCTTGTAAAGACATTTTCAAATAAGAATTTTGCCGTCGTGTGAGCATCATTCTTTTTTGTGGCTTTTGCCTCTACCCATTTCGTAAGATAATCTGTGGCAACAATAATGTATTCCGCATGTGTACCTTTTGCAGGGGGGTTGATGGGTCCTACAAAGTCTATACCCCACTTTGAAAATGCACGTCCGCCCATCATCGGTTTCAATGGCATTTCATCTCTGCGAGTAGGAAACTGAGTTCTTTGGCACACATCACATCTCTTTACATAGGTATGTGCATCCATGTGAAGAGTGGGCCACCATAATCCTGCAAAGAGAATGGCTTTGATTATCCTATTTGGTCCAAAGTGACCTCCTGCAACACCTTGGTGTGCAGTCTCTAGTATGCTCAGATAATCGCTTTCATGAACGCACTGTCTTAAATATCCATCTCGTCCTCTTTTGTATAAATTATCGCCAATAAGTGAATAGTCTTGAGCTTCCTGCTCTAGACTGCGTTGTCGAGCTAAGGTCATTCCTTGAGGGAATGTGTTCGTCCTCAAGTATGTCACTAAAGGTTCACTCCAGTCTGGTGTGAGAGACACATGATATAATGTAGCATGCTCTACTGGTGGTCTTTCACAACAAACATGGCATTCCTTACACAACTTGTAGACATCTGCTTCCATAGAAGGCCAATATACTCCTAATCTCTGCAGAGTCTGTAATGTTCGATGTTTTGGATGATGTTGCTTTAGTGCTCCTACGTGTGCTAATTGCAACCAATTCGCATGTTCTGATTCATCTACACAACAAGCAAGAATCTTTTGATTATCCTGTTTATATATGCTTCCTGCCATTATTTGGTACCTCTGAGACTTGGTAATCTCTCCTTCTTTGATCTTTATCCTAGGATTCTTGGGTCCGTATGTCAGAATAGGGACTATAGGCTTAGCCCATTCTGGTGCTATCTCAAGGTTAAACAAGTATGCATCTGGTAATTCATCGGCTATTCCTTGAGGAGCTTCTCCTGAGGTTAATCTTGAGAGGTGGTCAGCTCTAAGATGTGTCTTTCCTTTCCTGACTACTACTTCAAAATCATACTCCATGAGTAATAGAAACCAACGTATCAATCGTCCTGTGTTACATGGTTTGTTGACTAAGTACAATAGGGCTTGATGATCTGTAAAGAACTTGAATTTGTTGGCCAACAAGTAGTGCCTAAACTTCTTTACAGCGTAGATCATCCCTAATCCTTCTCGTTCCGTTGTGGTGTAATTTCTTTCTGCTGCGTTCAGTTGTCTGCTCGCGTAAGCTATGGGGAGATCTATGTTACCTTCATTCGTGGGTTGTGCTAACACACACCCTATGGCGTAATTGGATGCATCCACATGTACATGGAATGGCTTACTCCAATCTGGGGTAGTCAATATAGGTGCTGAGCACAAGCGTCGTTTAAGTTCATTGAATGAACTTTCACATTCATCTGTCCACTCAAAATTGGTTAAAAGAGAGTACAAAGGCTTGGCTATGATTGCATACATGTGTATGAATCTCCTATAATAACCGCAATGGCCCATAAATGCTTGTACCTCTTTCACATTAGTTGGTCTAGGTAGATCCGCAATTACCTTCACTTTTTCCTCATCCGTAGAGATTCCATTTTTTGACACAATGTGTCCTAGAATTTTGCCTTGTCTTACCATGAAAACACATTTTTCTGGGTTCAAACAAACCTGATATTCTCGACATTTGTCAAATACTTGTCTTAGCTCTGGGATATGCGTCTGTCTTACATTTGAATGAGCACATAAGTCATCGACATAAACTTCCAAGCTCTTGCGTAAGAATTCCTTAAAAACGTGACACATGAGTCGCTGGAAAGTGGCGGGTGCATTGGTTAGGCCAAATGGCATTACACGAAATGCAAATATGCCCCATTCAGTGGCAAAAGCCGTCTTGTGTTGGTCTTCTGGAGCAATGGCTACTTGATTATAGCCTGAGAATCCATCAAGAAAGCTGTAAACTTCCTTGCCCGCAACTCTCTCCAATAAATGTTCCGTGATAGGAAGAGGATAACTATCTCTAATCGTTGCGGCATTAACTTTTTTAAGGTTAATACACACACGCAATTTTCCATTCTTCTTGGGCACAACCACAATGGGGGATACCCATTCGGTGTGCTCAATTTCGTAAATGAATCCTGCTTCTATCAAGCGATCTATCTCCTCTTTAATCTTCGCAGCGTAATTATCATTGTACGTGTACGGTTTCTGTTTTGTCGGTTTTGCATCTGGAGTCATAGGGATTCTATGAGAACATATATCTGGATCTACTCCCTTCAAATCTTTGTAACTCCAAGCAAAAACATCTCTATATTCGCGCAATAGGGCGATTAACTCTTCTTCTTCTTCAGTCGTCAAATCATGCCCTATGTATGTGCATTTTTCTTCTTCTCCTTCTATGGCAACTATTACTTTGTTGGTTTTCTCTCGGTTATCGTATACTTGTCCATCATTCGCTTTTCTATTAGGCATTCGTACCATGATTCTTCTATCGTCGATTTCATATTTCTTGAAATTCTCGGGTACTTCAAATAAAGATTCTTCTTTTTCTGTCATGGTGTCTTTCTTCTTTCTTTTCTTGCCTTCACTTTTAGTAGTCACTTGAGTGGCTAACCTTACCTCGTTAGTAATGTCCTCGTGTCTCTGAGTGTGAGTCTCTACTTCGTAGAAATATTCTTCTTTCGATGCAAAGGGTGGGTCCATGATAATTGATTCTAAATCAAAATCGCTTGCATCCTCGAATGCATCAGTGCTAGGTTCACACTCTTCTAAAATTGCATCGCCCGTGATTGGCTCTATCGTAAAAACTGAAATGTCATAGCCATCCTCGTCACAGTGGGGTGTCCATTGTTCTTCATTGATGGCTACATCCATGGTTGCTAGTATTTCTGCCCAACCATGGGGTTCAAATTCTTCGTCTGGGAATACTACAGGTGCATAGGCTGGATCTTGAAGGGTTCGTGGATGTTGTTCCGCACCTAAGGTCCTGGCTTCTAACCGCTCTTCCTCTTGTTTGGCTACTTTACACATCCATAAATGGGTATCCTCATGCAACCAAGAAGGATCTGATTCTAATGAGTGCACGGATTCCGTCTCTGCTGGTGTCTTATGGATGGTATTCCATTGTATTGGGGGTACATCTCTGTGTGAATAGTCTTTAAGGTTGACTTTGGTAGTCACTCCTAAATGTTGCAAGTACAAAGAATTAGTTCCCCAATCTTGTACAATTTGCAACTGACGCATGAATGGTCGTCCCAATATCATCTCATAAGCACGATTTTTCGCAAAGTCACAAATGGCGAAAGTATGCTCAAATTCTACACCACAAGTGGTGAGAGATATGCCTTCTAGTAAGCCTAATGGTTTCTCTATGTGTCCATCGGCCATTTGTAGCTTCATCCTGGTGGGTCTGAGTGCTGGCTTACCCCAACGTTTCCACAAAGCGGTGGTAGCGATGGCTACTCCGGCTCCCGAATCTAGGATGGCTTTCGTGGTGTAGCCCTGATGGGTTATTGGAAGATATGTGTTACCTTCCTCTCCTTCGCTTACGTCTCCAATCTTTTCCACGGGTATCTCTGGTACCTTCTTATGTGATCCTATTTGAGAGGGTGTGGTAGCAAGCTCAGGGAATTGATTTGCTACGTGCTTCCACAATTCTGGTTTTACCTTTAACAATTCCTCCAGAGTGAGATTACATTGTACTTTGGTATTCTTGATCACTTCCGTGTTCCTAGGGATCACTGATTCTTCATTCCTCACTATTATCGTGGGTGCTCTCATACTAATAGACTTTGCTTCCCAAGGTCCTGTGAACTGAGGTAATTCTTGTAGAGAATTAGATTCAAATCCTGTGGGTTCACTCAGTTGTTCCACCTCTACATCATCATATATAGTGGGGATGTCTTGGGGAAATTGTTCCTGCAAGTCGTCTATTTCTTGAATAGGAGGATGAGTTCCTTGTTCTTTTCTCCATTTCTCTTCTTGTATTTCTCTTAAAAATTCATGTGAGTACCTATGTATGGAAGACAAGTTGTCTTGACTTTCTGTATTGGGTACTTGAGACAGGGATGGTGCATTCCTTTCCTGTGTCTTTGTGACAATAGGGTTCCTATGCTGATCCTTTTTCTCTTTGCTTTCTATCAAGTGTTCTAGCCTCTCCATTAGTCCTTGAAAGTGTAATTCCGGTTTTGCCATGTTATTCCAATTAAGATATCTAGAGGCTTCAAACAAGGCTTGTGCTAATTCTACCATTTTCATGCAAAGTTTAGTTCTCTCAATTTCTAGGTCAGCTCGAGGGTAGTTTTTACTCATTTCCGTTACTTGAGGTCCCTCTTTTAATCTAGCCTGATATGCACGAAACATCATGTCTAGATCTTCTGGTATGGGTTCCGCTAAAACCGATCCTGATTTCTGAGCTGGGTTTTCTTGATTTAATTCTTGTGAAGCCAATTCTTGTATTTTGGCTCTAGATTCCCTTAAACTTCCTTCCAACTCACTTATCTTTTTACTCCATTTTCTCTTGATTCTTTCTCTAGAATCTTTCCAAGATTTTGTCTTTTTACTGCTAGATTCTGCAACTTCACTAGTTCCGGCTACTTTCTCTTGATTAAGCTGCTGGTTTTGTAAGAGCGCTTGGGCTCTGGTTATCGCTTGGATAGGCACGTATGTAGGGTTGGATCCATCTGCGGTGTTTACAATACCTATCACGTTGATCGGTGTCACATTCAAAGCGTTAACTGGGTTCTTAGGACAATCTTTGATTATGTGCTCTTTGCCACAATCGGCACAAAAGCCTTGGCTATAGTACTGTGATTGCCTTGCTATTGGGGGATGTGGACAATCCTTTATGAAGTGATCTCCTTGGCACCTAAAGCATGGTCCTCTAGGGCCCTGTGGTCTCTGTTGTCTCAATTGGGGCCGTGGGTTTGGGTTTGCGTACATCACATTAGTATAATCTGGCTCCCAACTAGGTTCCATTGGTGGACTATCATAATGATATGTCTCCACATGTTCTGGTGACTCCGTGTAATAAGCGGGTGGACTAGTTACATGAGTAGAGTCAAAACTGTTTGAGTTCGGGTCACTTTCTGTGATCAAGGGTGAAGAAGGCACTAAGGCCCTACTTAGGTTCTCTTCTGCAGCAGCGTATTTGACTGAGATGACATTCGCTGGTGGGGGTGGCTGCTGAGCTAAGACGGGTTGAGGTCTCTGTTGAGCCTGGTATGGGTAGTTCTGGGGAGGCCTATAGTAATAAGGCTGAGCATTGTATTGGCCTTGATACCTACCTGGCTGCTGGTATGTTTGCGGGTAGTTCTGTCTCACGGTTTGTTTGTTGTATGGGCAGTCCTGAGCCGTATGATTCGTGTATCTTCTCTCAATTGTACAATATTGGCCACTAGGGTTGGCTTGAGGTTGAGGTGCATTGGGGCACATGTTTGCCAAATGATTTCCACCACAAGTGTAACAACGTACATTAGTGGGCAGCTTGGGCACCTGTTTACTAGAAACTCCTAGTTTTTGGGCCACTTTTTCTGCTAGGTCCTCTATCGAGCTAGACAATTTTGTGGATGCTAGCGAAGAACAATCCGAGTCCTTATAGACCTTTGAGAGTTCTAATTCATCTCCTAGGTTGTCCTCAATGTCTATACACATTCTTACACACTCCTCTAGCGTTCTGGGTTCTTTTAGGTACACATAGGAGCGTAGTTTAGCGCTCAACAAGCCATCTAGGAACAATGATACTTGTTTGGCTTGTGAGGGTAGCTCTTGCATTGGACATCGTTCAACATATTGTCTGAATCTACGACCTGCCAGTCTTACTGTTTCCTGAGGGGTCTGTTTAAAGCTATGAATCAACGAAGACGTGTCATGTCTAATCCCACTTTTAGAGAATTCAGTGATGAATGACTCTAAAAAGTGATGGATGTCTCTAAATTGCCTTTGTTGCAATGGTTGGAACCAAGTTAAAGCGGTATTCTTTAACGTTAGTCCAAATGCGTTGTATTGCGTGAACATGTCCTCGACTTGTTCTGCTCTTAGTACTTGCTTGAATTTTGCGACATGGTCATAGGGATCTCCTATCCCGTCAAAGTAATTCTTCATTGATTTCACTAATTGAGTGGGTCTCAATACTCTTGTGTGTTCACGTGGCCTAGGTAGAGGAAAATCATCTCTACCACCTCGTATTCCATGATCTCTTTGTCTCTCCGCTCTATTAGTATTCGAGGTTGTTCTATCTCTCCCTATGGGGTGATTAAAGCTTACTTCCGGTCTCTCTTTATTTCCTTCTCCTTGATGTCCATGGGCTGAGGATGTTCCTGCCCCTTGTTGACTTGTATTTATGTTTGTTCTAGATGGAGGGAATATCAATTCACCTCTCCATGTATATGTGTTTTTAGCGCGCTCAGGCACCACGAAGACTCTTTCTGAAGTCTCATCCAGGTATACAACCTTTCCAGGTGTATCTGGGTCCTTGAATTCATAGATTGTAATGATGCCTATCTCACCAGGGTGTTCCTTTCTGTACCTCCAAAAGGCTTCATCTGTCTCTTTATTTACAAACAACTCGGTGCTCCTGTTATCTTGAGGGATCCATTCTGGGATGAGTACTCTTGTTAATACGGATTTCCCTCTAGGTGTTCTAGGTTCTTCTAACGGTTCTTTTCCTTGAAATTTCGCTTCCGTCTCTAATTGAATTGTGCCAAACTCATTAGTATCGTTTGGCTGCGTACTTAGAACGTACATGGTTCCTTCCTTGTCTATGTAAGCGTCTCTCTCAAATTTCACCACTGGTCTTTCCAATCCAATTGGTTGATCAGGGTTGTGCAGTTGCACCACTTGCCTTTGCAAACCATCCTCATAGATGCGAGCACCTAATCGGTTGGTTCGGAGAAACTCTAGTTGCGTTCTATAGGGTCCTTCTGGTTTTTCTAGGTATGCTACATGAGACCCTCCTTCTGGTCTGTCTGTGCTAAATGCTATTTCTGATTCGCTAGTATCTGAGCTCTCGTAGGGGTAATTGCTATTCAATTGCTGAGCCCAAGATCGAGCGGTAGTTCTTACACTAGCCTCTGATGATCTAAGGCTTCGTCGGTCCGACTTACCTATGTGTCTCCCTGATCTAAGGTTCATTAATTTTCTTCCTTGCACACTCAGTCACACACTTAGATCGTCAATGGTCCTTTGTTATTACTTTCTTGATTCTTTTTAATTTTCTTTGGATTCTTGTCTTAATATCTGCGTCAGGAATTCGACTTTCCGTTATCGTTTTGAGTTCTCGTTCTGTCAGACTTATGTTCTTTTCTTTAGGTTTTCGTCACACACACCTTTACTTGTAATCTTAACTTGAAAGAATTAAGTATCTTGAACTTGAGGCGTTCCTATCGTCTTGAATTCACAATGCTAACGTTTAGCCTAAGCTAAGAATTGACTGAGGGGGTTGAGTAATCTTCCAACCTCGAGTCGGCTTTTCTGGTTGCTCTGACGCCCTCTTGCCCAAGAAGCCGCGCTTCCCAAGCTTTACTGTCTTCACTGCCTTACTTGCTTGCCTTTGATTGCCTTTGCTAGACCTGGAAAATTCCAATATTAGACCAATTCACAATTGGATGATCAAACACTTGAGTATATACACCTTTTAGTCCCTTCCCTTTTTGCCCAAATTTTCAATGTGTGCCCCCTGGCTTCCTAGTCCCAAACTAGGTGAACCTCAAAATGGCTTATCCAAAAATAGATGTATTCTTTATGAAAAAAACAGTTGAGGTCGCGTAGTACTCGTTGCGAGCTTTCTAACGAGCTATTAAGCTCAAAAAACGGACTTCGGATGAAAAAGTTATACGCGTTCAGGCCCTGGGGGGTAAAAACTGACAATCCAGTTTTCCCTCAAATATGAGCTAAGGGGTCTCCTATGAGGCTAATGGTCCAAAAATTTCCCAAAAATACCCTCAAAATTGGTCAAAA
The DNA here is from genome assembly GCA_020310875.1 of Ceratopteris richardii. Classification (NCBI taxonomy): domain Eukaryota; kingdom Viridiplantae; phylum Streptophyta; class Polypodiopsida; order Polypodiales; family Pteridaceae; genus Ceratopteris; species Ceratopteris richardii. The sequence continues at coordinate 19,175,747 of CM035417.1, read as the reverse complement.
ATTGGAGCCCAAAATTTGCGATAGGGGTGCACAATCGCGATGGTCTGGGACCGTCGCGATGGTCCAAGCGAACCGTCGCGATGGCGTGGAATTTGGACAATCGCGATGGCCCGAAAAAGTGAACCGTCGCGATGGCCCGAAGTGAACGATCGCGATGGCGTGAGGTCGAACCGTCGCGATGGCCCGAAATGAACGATCGCGATGGCGTGGAAATGGACCGTCGCGATGGTCCGAAAAATGAACCGTCGCGATGGCGTGATCAGGCGGACAATCACGATGGCGCGGTCAACGGTCAAAAGTGAACCGTCGCGATGGTCCGAAGTGAACCGTCGCGATGGTCACAAGTGCGATGGCGTGAGCCAATCGCGATGGTCCGATTTTGGGCTGTCGCGATGGTCCGAAAAATGAACCGTCGCGATGGTCTATCGTGACACGTGGCACTGTCGTGGCGATGGCATAAGCCAATCGCGATCGTCCGGGGTCAGCTGAACAATCGCGATGGTCCAAGTGGACCGTCGCGATGGCTCAAGTGAACCGTCGCGATGGTCCGAAAAAGCGAACCGTCGCGATGGTCCGGCCGAGCCGTCGCGATGGCGTGAGCCTATCGCGATGGTGCGACACAATCGCGATGGTCCGAGCCAATCGCGATGGTCCACCAAACAACGAATTTTTGAATTGCAGCTGTGGTTTCGTGTATACGCAGGGATCGCCTACCTGGTGGTGTGGTCGCCTACCTCAAAATCCGAACTTGGCGGACCATCGCGATGGTTCGACACAGTCGGAAATTTCTGACAGAAAGTACATTTTTTACCTTTTGGAAGCTTTCCTGATGCTCTGAAGCTCTGTACCTGCAAGAAAACTCAAGAAAACGCAAGCGCACACAAGCACAAAAATTCTCTCTCGCTCTCTCGCATGCACAAATGAGGGGAAATGAGGTGAATGGGTGGATATGGTGAATTTTCTGATTTTTTTTTGGAAATGGAGATGATGATGCGATGATGAAGATGGAGTATGGGGAAGGTGAAAAACACTAAAAACTAAGTAAAAACAACAACAAAAACTGAAATTTTTACCTTCCAACGCCACTTCTTGCTATACTCTTACCATCACACATTCGTCCTAGACTCGATCCCCGGCAACGGCGCCAAATTTGGTGTTGCTCTAGCACAATGGTGAGAACCACGTTAAGAAGCTTCACCTCCTTAATGTCAATCCGTGGGAGAGGTAGGAGTGATATGAAGATCGTGAACGTGAGATGATGTGAGAGTGAAGGTGAGAAGCACAAAGATGCACACACACATACACACACACAATGAAGAGACAAGCAAGACACAATGGAAGGTGGGAAATTAGCTCTATTACTCAAGAATACTCTTACAAGCTCAAACTAGCTCTATGCTCACACTAACCAAAATGAACCAACCTCAAAAATGAGCTCTCTAGCTCTTTTTATAGTTTCTAGACTAGTTTTGACCGGTTTCACATCTAGTGACCGGCCTAGTTAAAAAATAGGTCCTAGAGGCTATTTGGAAGGGTAAACGATGTCTAAAAATAACGAAAATTGGTACGCACATTCTACCTAAGCTCCTCAAGCTCGAGGACTCCTCGGCTTGCACAAAATGGAGCTATGAATTACAAAATGGGGTTTTGTCTATATTACATATGTTACAGGAGTGATGAAAATCACTGTTGGATGTTTGAAGAAATAATAAGAACATATTTGTTTGAAAAAATAATCCGACTGGCTCCCTGCTCCGTCTTTACATGCTTCCATGTCGTCTGTGCCTCTGACTGTGCCTCCGACTGCTTCCAACAATGCTCAAGCTAGGAGCATTATCTATATGGCAGTCAATGATTATTTGTTACCTCATATTAGAGGTCTTGAAAGTGCAACTGACATTTGGAGTGCTTTGGAGGAGCATTTCCAAAATACTACAAAGTCAAGGAAGGCATCCTTATGGGCAGAGTTTACCACATTCAAGAAGAAGGCTTCTCAGTCCATCTCAGACTATGTGACAAGAATGAAAGATATTGCAGATGCTTTAGGAGCTGTTGATGAAGACATTGAGGAAGACAAGTTGGTAAGGCAAATCCTTACAGGATTGAGAGGTGATGACAAATGGAAGCCATTCATTTTGTCTACAGAATTATCACTTGATCATTTTACTCCTGATTTAAATCAGTTGCTAGGTCATATGCTAACATTTGAGCAGGATGTTAAAGGAAAAGGTGACAAGAGTGCAGGTCATGCAATGTACTCAAAGGACAAGAAGAAGAATAGCAAAGGAAAGCAACAAGCAAATGAAGATGAAGGGACAACTAGTCAAGCCAACTTCCTAAGAGGAAGAGGAGGTGGCAAAGGTAGAGGAAGAGGCAGGAACAACAAAGATGGAGGCAAAGCTTGCTGGATTTGTGGTAAGACAAATCACTTAGCTAATGATTGTTGGCACAATACTCAGAGTAATAATGGATATAGTCAAAATTATAATGCAAGAGGAAGAGGTGGCAGAAATCAAAGAGGTAATTTCAGAGGTAGAGGTAGTAGGGGTTACTTTGGAAGAAATGTAGGTAGAGGATTCCAAAGTCAACAATATAACAATACCTACTACAATTATGCTTCAGATCAAAAGGAGGATTCAACATTGATAATGAATGCAACTTGTGAAAGGCAGAATGAAGATCAAAGAGTCTTCTATATTGACTCAGGATGTAGCAATCACCTGAGTGGTAACATATCATTGATGACTGATTTGGAGAATAAGGATTCTAATCATGTTGTTCAAACAGGTGACAACACAAAGCATAATGTGAAGTCAATTGAATCAGTGAAGGCTAAGGATGGTAGTACCTTATTGAGTAAGGTTCTGTATGTTCCTACAATTCCTAAGAATTTGATAAGTGTAGGACAAATTGTTGAAAAGGGATATGAAGTAAGGTTCACTAATGATGGAGTATATGTTGAAGACCCTAGTCAAGGGTATAAACAGATTGTTTCAGGGAAGAAAGAAGGAAGATTATTTACATTGAAGATTCAAGGCAATATTGGTCATGCTATGTTCACATATGGAGGACATAAGATCTCTGAGTTAGATCTTTGGCACAAGAGGCTTGGACATTTCAATGAAAGAGGTATTAAAGACATGATTAACAATGGTTCAGTGCTTGGATTGCCTAATGTTGCAGGTCAACATATGACATACAAATGTGAGGCATGTCAATTAGGTAAAGCTCATAAGCATTCCTATTCCAAGCATGGTTTTATGTACTCAGAGAAGCTTGAATTGGTACACACAGATGTGTGGGGACCATCAAAAGATTTCAGTATAAATGGGTCAAGGTATTATGTAATTTATGTTGATGATGCTACTAGATGGATCACTATTTATGTAATCAAAGATAAATCAGAAGTGTTTAATACATTTAAACACTATCATGCATATGCAGAAAGAATTACAGGTCATAAATTGAAGAGACTAAGGTCAGATGGAGGGGGAGAGTATTTCTCTAATGAGTTCAGTGATTACTTGTGGAATGCAGGTATAAAAAGAGAAGTTACTTGCAGGTACTCTCCTCAACAAAATGGTGTAGCAGAAAGGAGAAATAGAACTCTTGTTGAGTTTGCAAGATCCATGATGAAGGAGAAAAATTGCCCTAATTATTTGTGGGCTGAGGTTGTAAATACAGCTACTTATTTGGTCAATAGGTTACCATGTAAAGCCTTGCAGGGTATGACACCATATGAGGCATGGTGGGGTAAGAGACCTACCTTGGATCATTGTAGAGTTTTTGGATGTGTGGCATATGCATATGTGACATCACAATTAAGACACAAATTGGAACCTAAAGCTGAAAAATATGTTTTCATTGGTTATGATGACAAGCAGATGGGTTATAGATTGTGGAGTCCATCTACAAAGCAATTCATGGTTTCCAAAGATGTTACATTTGATGAACAAAGTACTTGGTATGCAGGTACAATCAATATCAATACAGGTGATGAAGAAGAAGTGAGTCAAAGAAAAGGTAAATCAAAAGTTCAGATATTTGATGAGCAAGAGAATAATGAAGTGCAGGTTGAAGTGGAAGAGACACCAAGATTTGATCCTGAATGTGAAGAGCCAGAAACCTCAAGGAGTGGAGAACTCAGAAGATCATCAAGAAATAGGTGGCAACCTACAAGGTATAGTTATGATACTTCATTTTTGGCCACAAAAGATTATGCTTACATTATGAAAACATATGAAGACCCTTCTACATATGAAGAGGCAAAAGGTAAGGAAAAATGGGAGAGTGCTATGCAGGAAGAATATGATGCACTATTGGAAAATCAAACTTGGGTTTTGGTTCCTAAACCAAATAGTCAGAAGATTATTGGATGCAAGTGGGTTTAGAAGACCAAGAGGTTTGCAGATGGAAGTGTGTCTAGATACAAAGCTAGACTTGTTGTCAAAGGGTTTGCTGAAACATATGGTATTGATTATGATGAGACTTATAGTCCTGTGGCAAAGATGACAACCATCAAAACACTCATAGCTATTGCTGCATGTAAAGGTTGGAAGTTATGTCAACTTGATGTGAAAAATGCTTTTTTGAATGGTTATATTTCAGATGATGTGTTCATGGAGCAACCTCAAGGGTTCAGAGATAAAAGGTATCCAGATCATGTGTGCAAGCTCAAGAGAGCTTTGTATGGCTTGAAGCAGGCCCCAAGGGCATGGAATTATAGACTTGTAAAGTTCTTGAAAGAACTTGGATTTCAGGTGTCTAAAGCAGATAGTAGCTTGCTTGTTAAAGCAGGTGATAATGGTTTCATATACATGTGCATATATGTTGATGATATAATCCTTACAGGTACAGATGAGGAAGGAATACAAAGACTAAAGAAGCAGATGGAAAAGGAGTTCAAGATAAGTGACTTGGGAGACTTGTCATACTTCTTGGGCATGGAAATTACATATACTCAACATGGAGTATTTGTGACTCAAGAAAGGTATTTGAAGAACTTGTTAATCAAGTTTAAAATGAATGATTGCAGGGTAGCATCTACACCAATGGAGGTGAATCACAAATTGAGTAAATTTGGAGGTGTAGAATTCAAGAACATGAGACAATACCAGAGTTTGGTTGGTAGTCTTATCTATGCTACTTTAACTAGACCTGATTTATCATATGCAGTAGGGGTTTTGTCTCAATTCATGCATTGCCCAAGGAAAGAACATTGGATTGCAGGACAAAGAGTGTTGAGGTACATTAAGGGTACACTCAAAGAAGGTTTGTATTATGGGTTTACATCAGATACAAATATCAAAATTTATAGTGATGCAGATTGGGCAGGTAATCCAGATGATAGAAGGTCAACTTATGGATACATGTGTTATGTGGGAGATAAACTTATCTCATGGTGTTCCAAGAAGCAACATACAGTTGCTTTGTCTTCTACAGAAGCTGAGTATAAGGGCATGGTTGAAGCTGCAAAAGAAGTGATTTGGCTCAAGACCTTGATGAAGAGTTTTGACATTGTGCATGGGATACCAATTATATATGGAGATAACATGAGTTCATTGTATTTAGCTGCTAATCCTGTTTTTCATGCCAGGACCAAACACATTGAGATACAGTATCACTTTCTAAGAGAGAAAGTGATGGATAAGGAGATTGAAGTCATACATACTTCAACAAAAGATCAGATAGCTGATATGCTTACAAAAAGCTTGGATGGACCAAAGTTACAGAAGTTCAAAGATATGGCAGGTATAAAGAAGATAAGAGAAACCTCAATTGATGATTGAGGGGGAGGTGTTGGTGCAGATCAATCACCAATTGAAGTTTGGAAGACAAAAAGATGGAGATAAAATCAAGTCTTGAAGGAAAGAAGGTGGCTACATTCACAGGATGAATGATATGTACACATATGTACATTAGTGAAGACATAGATTACTTATACTTATGTTTAGTCATAAACTTGTACATATTTGCCTATAAATACTTTGGAAAAATGTCGGGGCAATAGAGGAGACAATAGGAGAGTATGAGAATAATGCATTTGTAAGTTGTATGACTCATTAGAGTTCATAGGAATGTGAAGAAGTCTCTCTCACAAGAAAACTGTAATTTGGTTGAGTAATCGAAGAAATATTGCGCCCGATGTTTCTGTGTCTGCTCCGTCTGTGATAGATCATTTGTGAAATCCTTTTGAGGATATCTAAGTTCATAGTTAATGTGTCTATGACTAAAATTTCAGAGTTTAATTTTAATCATGTAAGGAGAATTGTTAGTAGGAACATTCATATGTGATGAGTGTTCACAGTTCTCTGAAACAGGCGCATATTTCGAGTTCAATGAAATGAGTAGTGCTCCGTGCACAGTGTAAAGTTTTACACATATGATAGCTCAAAATCTAAGTTGAGAGATAAGCTATCTACAGCTAAAAGTATTTGATCAAACGGGTTCGACATTGAGAGAATCAAAGCTAAGAAGTTAGGGGTGTCCAAATCGACTTCTCAGAAGTACAGATTTAGACATAGGTAACTTGTGAAGTTGATTTCTCAAGTTATACTAAACCTTTTGAAGAAATTTAACTTGGAGGAGGTGCGCAATCTCTAGGCAACACTCCATACAAAATTTCATAGAAAACTTTACATGTTTGATAGGTCAATGAGAAGAAATTGTGCAGCAGACTTTCTGTGTTTTATCTTTTTCACAGAATTTTTCAACTTTTGATAATTTGGAGATTGAACCTCTAATTTGGTAAAGATTTTGACTTACTCTTGGTATAGAGGTGCTCTAATCACAAGAGTAGGTTGTTCTTTTGGAGATTAACACTCTCCATCACTTCCATCTGCACATGAAGGAACAAGTGGTGCGCACCTTCCAGGGCATATTATGAGTGAGAGGATACTTGATGCTAGTCTATGGTGGCCTACATTATTCAAAGATGCTGAGGAATGGGGAAAAGCATGTGACATTTGCCAGAGGTGTGGACCTAAGCCAACAAAGCAGAGGCACAACCCCTTGATTATTTCCAGGTCTTGCCAACCATTTGAGAAGTGGGGGCTAGATTTTTTAGGGCCCATCTATCCCCCGTCGATTCCAAAAAGAGAGAAGTATCTATTGATCACCACAGACTATGCGGCAAAATGGGATGAAGCTATTGCATCACTTGACTGCACCGCCCAAACTGTTGCTGATTTCATTACAGTAGCATCATTTGCAGGTTTGGATGTCCACTTGAAATTTGTAGAGACCAAAGTACTCATTTTGTGAATAAGGTTGTTGAAGCTGAAAGTCAAGGACAACGTATGGAAGCACATCAAAAGGTGGACACACAAGGAAAGGGAGCAAGTAGGGAGCTCCAAGAAGTGTATGTCAAATTTTTAGAAGAATCCCCTACAACAATAGTGATTTTCATCACTAAAAACCATTGTAAATACCATTTTCTATTTTTAGTAACTCCATTTTGTTCAAGCCAAGGAGTCCTTGAGCTTGAGGAGTATTAGAAGTATCATCCTACCAATTTTCATAATTCTTAGACTTCGTTTGAGCCCTCAAATAAGCCCTGGAACCTAATTTTTAACTAGGCGGGACACTAGGTCTGGACAGGGCCAAAACTAGTCAAAAAACGATAAAAAGAGCTAGAAAGCTCATTTTTGAGGTTAGCTTGTGAGAGATTAGAGCTTTTGTATGAGAACTCTTTTGCAATCGAAGCTTTCCATTGTTCCTCTCTTAGATCTTACCTTGTGTGCGTGTGTGTGTATGTGTGTGCATGTTCGTGTGCTTTCACTCACGCACTTGTGCTGTCACTTGCTCGTGGTCTTCATACAGGTCCTCACGTCTCCGCGGATTGACAAGTAAAGGAGGTGGTGCTTACGCTTGAGCTACACCAAATTTTGGCGCCGTTGCCGGGGAGTGAGCTTCGAGGACGAGCGTTGTGATGGTAAGATCGTAGATTTGCGACGTTGGAAGGTAAAAAAACTATCATTTTTGTTCATTTTCTGATTTTTCTTCTTCATCTTCTTCATCATCATCATCTCCACCATCTTCCATCTTCTTCTTCATAGAAATTTCTTGTTTTTTAGTGCATTTTCACCATTTTCATACCATTTTTCATGCATTATTGTGTGGAAAGGAGTTAGGAGGTGCAAGGGAGAGCAAGCGCTGTGTTTTTTTCATGATTTTCTGCTCATATGGAGCTCGCCATTGCCGGTGCTCAGAAATTTGAATTTCCCGCCAAAAAACGCGATTCTGTGATGAAAATCGCGATTCTGTGCAAATTCAAAATTTTTTGAAAAATCACGATTTTCTGTTTTCCCGCTTAAAAGTTGACTGAAAGAATCACGATTCTGTGGTCATTCTCAAAATCGCGATTCTGTGATTGTGCTCAAAATCGCGATTCTCACAAATCACGATTTTCAGCCAAAAAACACGATTCTGTGAAAACACGATTCTCTGCTCAAAATCGCGATTCTGTGATTGTGCTCAAAATCGCGATTCTCACAAATCACGATTTTCAGCCAAAAAAAAACACGATTCTGTGAAAACACGATTCTGTGCTCAAAATCGTGATTCTGTGATTGTGCTCAAAATCGTGATTCTCACCAATCACGATTTTCAGCAAAAAAACACGATTTTCAGCAAAAACACGATTTTGTAAAAAACACAATTCTCTGAGACAAAATCGCGATTTTCATGTAAAAAAAACACGATTCTGAGAACCACGATTTTGTGAAAAACGCGATTCTGAGAACCACGATTTTGTGAAAAACACGATTCTGAGAACCACGATTTTGTGAAAAACACGATTCTGAGAACCACGATTCTGAGAACCACGATTTTGTGAAAAACACGATTTTGTGCTCAAAATCGCGATTTTCAAAACACGATTTTCTGCTCAACATCGCGATTTTCAAAACATGATTTTCTGCTCAAAATCATGATTTTCAAAACACGATTTTGTGCTCAACATCACGATTTTCAAAACACGATTTTGTGCCCAACATCGCGATTTTCAAAACACGATTTTCTGCTCAAAATCGCGATTTTTTCAAAAGGTCCTGTTTGCCTGTTTTGACCCCTAGGAGCTTGATTTGACATAACTTTTTCATCCAAAGTCCATTTTTTGAGCTCTATAGCTCGTTGCAAGTTGACCCTCCAGTGGGACTAGGAAACCAAGGGGGCCCCCAAGGGATCTTGAGCAATACAAAGGGGAATTTTGGGACTAGAAGACAAGCTTATGAACCTGAGGTCTGGTAGACACCTAGGCAAGGATAAACAAAGCATTAGATCTTCTGAGGCTAGTGTCAACCATACAGCTAAGTCTTGGGCACAACAACTAAGTGGTCATCCTTACAAACTAAGTTCAGACACAAGTGATTCAGAAATGTCTTTTAGCATGGGGAAACCTGTAGGTGGCTCAGGAACTGATTATTTACAAACACCAGAAGGTCCCTATAAGACACAGTTGGAATATATTCGGACCAACCAATTAGGTGCTCGCATCTATGAGGATGGCTTGAGACGATCAGTGGTCCAACTCAAAAATCCATATCAACCCTTTGGACTTGAACACCCAATGGTCAGGTTCGAAGAGGGTTCATACATTGATAAGGAAGGAACCATGTATGTGGTCACCAACCTACCAGATAGGACCGATGAGTTTGGGAATGTCATTCATGAGAATGAGATAGGAGACCTAGAACAAGGAAATGTAGGACAAGGACCCCAGACTCCTAGAGGTAAGTCAGTTCTGACCAGAGTGATCACACCAGATTGGATCCCTCAAGACAACAAAAGCATAGAACTATTCTTGAATAGTGAAACAGAGGAAGCCTTTTGGAGATTCAAGCCAGATCAACCCAGCCAATTGGGCATAGTCATAATCTATGAATTCAAAGATCCTGAGATATTAGGCAAAGTTGTCTACCTGGATAACACATCAGAGAAGATATTCTTGGTAACAGAACATGATAGACACGCATATACTTGAAAGAGTGAATTGATTTTCCCTCCACCAAGATCCAATGTTTCCCATGGCCTCCAAGGAGTAGGATCATCCCAAGCTCATGAAGCCAAGAGAGAAAGAAATAAAGTGAGACCTCAGGTAAGCTTTGCACGCACTGTGGGCAGAAATAGATCAGGATTTGAAAATGAAAAACCTGAAAGAGAGAGACACCAAGCACATAGGCAACAAAGAGATGAACATGATTTTCCATTGCCTAGACCCCGAGAGTACCCAAGAACCCTTAGACCCATTCAAGTGATCAAGGCAATGAAGAACTATTTCGATGGGACAGGGGATCCTTATGATCATGTGGCCGAGTACAAACAAGTGCTGAAGGCCGAACAAATTGAGGAATGGTTCACCCAGTATGAGGCATTTGGTTTGACCCTTAAGGGCACTGCCTTAGCTTGGTTTCAACCACTGAGTAGAAGCAGCTATCGCGATATAGGTCAACTGCTAGACGAATTCATTGTAGAATTTTCCAAGAGTGGTATCAGGCATAACAAATCATCCTTGATCCACAGCTTCAAGCAGACTCCCCAAGAAACAGTGTGACTAGCAGGTAGAAGATTCAGACAGTATCTAGAAAGATGCCCTGCTCCAGAGTTACCCACTCCGGCCAAACAAGTGGCTTTGTTCTTAGATGGCTTACTGAGCACCAAGTTAAGATCATATGTGTACTTGAAAGATCCTAGATCCATAGAAGAGTGTGTGCGGACGTGCATTGACATAGAAGATAACTTGGGAGAGGAATTAGGATTGTCCAAACTCTATAAGGATTCTGATAGTTCTACTAGTCATACTTCGAAAATCTCCATGGAAATAGAGGAGATAGCTGAGCAAGTTGCCAAGAAGCTGGGAGTCCAAAATAGACAAACACCGAGAGTCACCCCATTGAATCGGTGTTATACTTGCGGAGGCGACCACATGGCTAATGTATGCCCAATGCACAACCAAAACATGAGAGAAAGTAATACCCCATACTGCACTATTGAAAGGAAGTACACAAACCATACGGCTCAAGATTGTCCCTACAATAGGCAGGCTGTTAGACAGAATTATCAGCAACCTTACACACAAGGTATGTATTAGAACCAATACCAACAGCCATATTATAGACCACAACAGCAATATCAGGCACCATATAGGCCACAACCAGTCTTGGGAAACCAACCACCAGCTCCCGCCAATGCAATTCCAGTTAAGTATGCAGTGGCAGAAGAGAACCTTAATAGAGCATTGGTGCCAGTGACCCCACTAATCTCAGAGAATGAATCTCATGCTCATAGTTCAGACTACTCCCATGAAGGTAGTCCACATGCTTATTACACAGAGTCACCTAAACATAGTCAGATTTACTCATATCAATATGAGGCACCACCTATGGAACAAAATTGGGAGCCTGAATACTCCAATGTCATGTACGCAAATGCTAATCCTAGGCCCCAACTGAGACAAGTAAGACCACAAGCTCCTAGAGGACCATGCTTTAGATGTCGGGGTGACCATTTCCTTCGTGATTGTCCCCATCCACCATCCCCAAGTCAAGGACAAGCTATCACAATACAAACTTTTTGTCCTGATTGTGGCAAAGACCATCTCCCCAAAGATTGTCCAAGAAACCCCTCTAGTGCACCCAAGATTACACCTATTAATGTGGTAGGCTTAGTGGCGGATTCAAGTTCAAGTTGCAGTAACGTGGCTTCTGTACAGGCAGTTACTAGGGCACAAGCATTAAAACAAGATAAACCAGCAGAACAATCGGAGTTGAGTGAATCAGGAGAGCCTAGTAAGAGGAAAACAAGAACATGGAAGGATACCAGAGAAAAGGCCAATCGTAAGTGGAATAAAAAGTTATCAGAACTAGAAGAAAGCTTGAAAGATGCAAAAACAAAAATAGAAGACATTGCATCTCAAAACCCCTCGCATGCCGAAACTCCATCCACTCCACCTCATCCCACCCCACCACCCATTGTAAATAGACCGCAACCAGGTTCGGTTCTTGCAGATCCAACCCCAGAAGGCTTGGACATGATGTTCAAGGCCTACCAGGCTCGACTTCAAGAAGGGCCTACAGCTGCAAACCTAGACAAGAGTTACCCTAGAGCGGACTTAGAGATTGAACGGATGAAAATGTGCATGAAAATGGTAGAACAAGCTCAAGCTATACTTGAGACTAGTCAAAAGTTCAATCAGACAAACTCTCTCAAAGCAGATTTGCATTTCCAGGGCTTACTAGAACGATTAGAGCAGTTGGTAAACAAACCACAAGTTTCTTTACCTCCACAGGCTCGACCAGTTATTGAAAGAGGAAGCTCACCACCAATGGGAGCTTATGTTCCTAATTCCATGGATCCAGGAATACCTCCTTCAATTCAACAATACTCTCAAGAGTTCTTGCGGGAAATACAAGAAGAGAAATGGGCCAAGGAGAAGGGTAACTCCCCTCCTATTCTTGAAATTGATGATCTTCATGATCAATTTCCCCAAGACATTTCATCTATTTATGGAGATGAAGCAGAACAACAAGAGGATGAAAGATTAGATTTTGAATCTAATACCCTAGAAGAACTGCCTCAATTTCCAGGCCCATGGGAATCTGAATCTCTCCAGATTAGAGCTCCCACAATACTAGTAAGAAATGAAGACTCAGTGGTTCCAAGGAACATTGATGTCGTGAAGAACACTAAGGTTCAATGTCATCTCACTGTAGAAGAGCTGCTCAAAGCAAAACCTGAGCTATGGAATCATGTGAAGGATCAGGTTCCAGAACTTGATTCCAACATGCCAAAAGCAGGCTCTAAGAAAAGGGTACCAGAGATACCTCTAGACAAAATAGGGGACATGTGTGAGGGTGAAGAAGGTAATACTTATCTTCCAATCACCTACCAAGGTTACACAACCAAAGCAATCATAGATTCAGGTGCTGGTGTTGCCATTGCGACCACCTCCTTGTGGAAGCAATGGGGCAAACCCACATTAAGACCAACTAGAATGAAGCTTCAAATGGCCGACGGTCATTTTGAAAGACCTCTAGGATTGCTCGAAGGGATAACTCTAACCACTTGTGGCATGGAGTTTGAACATATTTGCTATATGTGACTTTGAGACAAATAACGTCTATGAGATGATCCTAGGAAGACCCTTCCTACGACAATTGCAAATAGTACAGGATTGGGGAACCAACTCCTTGTACTTGCAGCACTTAGGGGTCACCACCAAGGTCAATTTGAAGGATTACTCCTTCAGAGATGTACCACCCCTATAGTGGAATCCTATCCACAAAGCGAAAGAAGATTCAATCTCTGTGCATTCTGAGAGTTCACCTGATCCATCATGGCTGCATGAAGATACTCATTTGTGGATGTGTAAGGTCGCAGAGGAAGAGGAAAAACGTTTAAAGGCAAGAGAAGAAGGAACTTCACCAGGAGATAGACCAATTAAAGACCCATCCTATACATCGATGATCTTTCCAGATGAGGAATTTGAGCCTCATGGCTGGCCAGAAATCTTAGCTACCATGGACATTGCTGTCAATGAAGAACAATGGACACCTCATTGTGATGAGGAGGGTTATGATATCTCAGTGTTCATGTGTCAGCCCTTGCTAGAAGAATGTGACCCTAGTGATGTCATAGAAGAAGAAGAGAATGACGATGATATAGAGTCCATTGTGATGGATAGTTGCTTTAAATCAGAGCCGCACTATCTAGAAGATATAGGAGTGTTCACCCAGAAAGAAGAAGAACCTCTCACAAGTATTAAAATGGTAAATTCAAAGGATGGGAGTGAGAGCAGTCAAAAGAAAAAGAAAAGAAAAGCAGTAAAACAAGAAGAGGAGGAATCATTGTTTGAAGTCCCAGAAAACTTCAAGAAATATGAAGTTGACGACCGCAAAATTTTGGTACGAATGCCGAAGAGAGAGGCCATCATAGGAGAATCATATGATAATAAAGAAAAGACCAAGAAAATTGTAGAAGAGAGATGCACATATATAGGAGATGACCTAAGTGCAAGAGAAGAAATGGAGCTCGTAGCTCTATTAAGGGAATATAGGGATGTGTTTGCGTGGCACTATAGAGACTTGAAAGGGGTAGATCCAAGAATTTGCTCTCATACTATACCCATGACTGTTGATGCCAAGCCCACCAAACAGAAGCCCTACACATATAATGATACCTATGCAGCCAAAATAAAAGAAGAAGTTGATAGGTTGATTGAAGCTGGATTCATCTATGAGATTGAGCATACTGAATGGGTCTCCCCCATTGTAGTGGTGCCCAAGAAGAACGGAAAGTTGCGAGTGTGTATTAACCTTAAAAAAGTTAATGCCGCTACTATCAGAGATAGTTATCCACTTCCAATCACGAAACACCTTTTGGAGCGTGTTGCAGGCAAGGAAGTTTATAGCTTCCTTGATGGGTTTTCAGGTTACAATCAAGTAGCCATTGCCCCAGAAGATCAACACAAAACAGCTTTTGCTACAGAGTGGGGAATCTTTGCATTTCGTGTGATGTCATTTGGGCTCACCAATGCACTTGCAACATTCCAAAGGCTCATGTGTCATGTCTTCAAAGAGTTCTTGCGAAAGAGCTTAGAAGTGTATGTCGATGATTTATGTGCTCATTCCCAAGAAAGAAAGTTTCACATCCCTGAGCTCAGACAAATCTTCAACAAGTGTAGAGAATATCGAGTGTGTCTGAACCCAGAAAAGTGTGTGTTCATGGTGCGTCAAGGTAAAATCTTAGGTCATATTGTTTCTAAGAATGGAATCTCAACAGATGAAGATAAGGTACGAGCCATAGCGGAGCTACCAAGGCCAAGGAATGTTAAAGAGGTACAAGCCTTTATGGGCCATTGTGGATATTACCGTAGGTTTATCCACATGTACGCGATCATAGCTAGACCCCTTTATGCCTTGTTGTCTAATGTTGAGTGGAACGACGAATGTGAGAATTCTTTCAATGAACTGAAGAAACGTTTGTGCACAGCACCAATACTGACCACTCTTGATTGGAATAAACCATTCCATGTCCATGTGGATGCATCCAATCACGCCATAGGATGTGTGCTAGCACAACCCACACGTGAAGGGAATTTAGATTTGCCCATAGCATATGCTAGTAGACAACTAAACCCAGCTGAAAGAAATTATACCACAACTGAGCGAGAGGGCTTAGGCATGGTATATGCTGTGAAGAAGTTCAGACACTATTTATTGGCCAACAAGTTCAAGTTTTTTATTGATCATCAAGCTTTGTTATATTTGGTCAATAAACCTTGCAATATTGGACGCTTAGTAAGATGATTCCTCTTGCTAATGGAGTATGACTTTGAAGTTGTTGTCAGGAAAGGTAAAACCCACCTTCGGGCAGATCACCTTTCTCGCATCACTTCAGGAGAATCACCACAAGGAGTGTCTGACGAACTACCCGATGCTTATCTGTTCAATTTAGAAGTTGTTCCTAAATGGGCAAATAAGTTGGTACCAGTCCTAACTTTCGGCCCTGCAAATAAGAACGTGAAAACATCACAAGAAGAAATTGTAAAATCACAAAAATATCACATACTGGCACGAAGCATGTACAAACAAGATACTGAGGGTGTATTAGCTTGTTGTGTGGAGGATGTTGAACATAGTAGTTGGTTGCAGCAAGCTCATGAAGGATTGCTAGGAAATCACTATTCTAAACAACGAACATTGCAGAATTTGAAGCGTCTAGGAGTGTATTGGCCTAGCATGGACAAAGAAATACATGAGTGGATTAAGAATTGTCCAATGTGTAGAGAGAGAACCCCAGTGGAGCATGCGACCCTTTATCAAGTGTCATTAATTCCAGATTGGAGTGCTCCATTGGTAGAATTTATGAGGTCAGGAAGATTACCCAAAGAGGCTAGTCTAGCAAGAAGACGAAACATGGAGCAAGAAGCTCAAGGCTATGCCTTAGTAGGAGACAACTTATACCGAAGAGGCAAAGATGGTTACTTAAGACTGTGCGTTCATGAATAAGACTATTTGAAAGTCTTAGAAACTACACACTGTGGTGTTGCAGGTGGACACTTCGGCCCTGAGCGAGCAATCAAGACCATTCTATTCTCAAGACTTTGGTGGCCCACTCTTCATATGGATGCTCATACCTATGTGAAGAAATGTGACACATGCCAACGTGCACAATATCCAGTTAGAAAAGATGAGATGCCTTTGAGGCCCATGATGGGAGGACGTGCATTCTCAAAGTGGGGTATAGATTTTGTAGGTCCTATTAACCCCCCAGCTAGAAACTCCCATGTAGAGTACATCATTGTAGCCACATATTACCTTACAAAATGGGTAGAAGTCAAAGCCACAACAAAGAATGATGCTCAGACTACGGCTAAGTTCTTATTCGAGAATGTGTTCACGAGATATGGACTACCAATAGAGTTGGTGAGCGATAGAGGCACACACTTCTTGAATGAAGTCATTGAAAATCTTCTCCAAGAATTCTTGGTGATACATAAGAAGTCTGCCCCCTATCACCCACAAGCTAATGGACAAGCCGAGAGCACCAAGAAGATCCTCTGTAACGTATTGACAAAACTGGTAAATAATAAACGCTCTGATTGGGACAAACAACTTCATCATGTTGTTTGGGCTTATCGAGTTGCCTACAAAACGGTACTCAACGCTACCCCATTTCAGATGGTCTTCGGACAGAATGATGTGCTACCATTAGATTTCTTAATCCCCGCTTTAAAAGTAGCACAAGAGTATGAGTGGAATGGGCATGAATTGTCCTCTAGGATCTTTGATCTTGAACGCTTAGGTGAGACGAGGCTACGAGCGGCAGCAGGCATCTACGCTGCAAAGAAGAGGCAAAAGGCATACTTTGATGCACACATCAAGGATAAGGGATTGAAAGAGGGAGATCTAGTGTTGGTTTACACACTAAAACAACATGCCCGTAAGTTGGAAAAAAGAGGATACGGACCCATGATCATTAATAGAATTTCCACTAGTGGTGAAGTTCAGTTGGCCACTCTAGAAGGAGATATCTTGCCAAACTATATTAGTGGATGTAGAGTCAAGTTATATCAAGAACCTCTTACAGAGGACATGCTAATGAGACTCAACACTGCTAAGAAACGAAAAGAAGAAGAGTTAAGAGTGAGAGAAGAAGCACAGGCAGAGGCCAGAGAGCGTATTAGGCGAAATAAGTTAAGGCGATTAGGCCTAGATGTCAACTCAAAATCCCCAAAATATCACATGGATATGTGCCAAAAGTCAGGCATAGCGACTTCTCAAGTCATTGACCGAAGACCCCTTGTGACCATAGAGATAGGACAAGGGAAGGATGCAAGGATTGTGAAAGCATTAATTGACTCAGGTGCAGCAAGTAGTGCAGTTAGACTTTCCTACTGCCAAGACTTGCAGTTGAACATCAATCCCATAGAAGCTTATCTCATAGGATTGGGAGGTGTGGAAACCCCTTGTTTGGGCGAGGTGGAACTTCCCATCTACCTTCAAGATGTTCGAATGAAAGTCAAAGTGCTAGTGTGTCAAGATGAGAACCTTACAGAACCACTTGTCTTGGGTCAAGATTGGATCTATGACCATGCAGTTAACTTAAACCTAAGAAGTCAAATTCTTCAAGTGTGGGTACATGAACAGTGCATTACATTAGAATTAGAGAACTGCATGCTCACAGATCATGGCACCACACACTCTCTAAGTTCCTCTAAGACTAATCTTCACGAGCAAGATGCTGTATGTGTCAAAAGCTCTATGATGCAAAAGGAGTCAATCGTGGAAGACCAGGTTCGAAGGCGGGTGGATCTTTCATCTTCTCCAAAGAATCAAGTAGCCACAGTAGTGAGTCCACCACACAAGCAAACACAACCGTTCACGACAACTGCTACATCAAATAGAAAGACACCATTTGATAAGAAAGCAGTTCCAAGCATGAAGCAGATCTGGGTACGCAAAGGAGAGCAACCACCAGCCTTGCCGCCACAAATCCCATCCAGGCAAGCCAACCAAACCAAAAGACGAAGGAAGCAGCTCGGACAAGCTCAATCACAAGGTATCCGACAAGTTTGGGTGCCTAAGAAATTAGCTGCAGCTCAACAAGGGCTATTATTGATGTGGGTACCTAAGAAGCTCTTACATCCACAGCAACCTATGTTCTCCCACATGCAAAAGGTCTCAACAAAGAAGCCAAAAAGAGAAAAGGGTAAGAACCGCGTGCAAAGACCGAAAGACCATCAAATCACATCTTCAACCATAGGGGGAAGACATGTAAATAGGGTATGGGTTTGGAAGCCAAAAGCACAAGTAGCCTCCACCAATCCAAAGTGCCAACCACGCTGGATGTCAAAGTTCAGAAAGCATCTAAAGATGAAACCACTTGAAGTGATCTCTGCCATGCCAAATGCCGTTCTCAAATGGATTCCCCTAAGGAAACAGGGTCAGTTGTCATCTCGAGATCCCATGGATACCTCCACGACAGATGGTATCAACATTCGCAAATAACATCGGAAGCCTCGACGAGCGACAACCATGTGCTCCTTGCACAACCCAGTCTTTTGCACCATTCAGGTCATGCATTTCCAAAGTATGCATTAATATAGGGCCACATTACATGGCCGTGCATAGACACATTTGAGAAGCCCATGCACAAGAGCACATTGATATATGCCAACTATTTTGACTGATACTAACGTCTATCTTCTTGTTTTGTGACATTGTTTCAAAAAAAAAAAAAGAGAGAGAAAAGAAAGAAAGAAAAGCGAGAGAGAGCTTGTTCCCAGGCTTTGTTGAAGGTGGAACTGTTGATTACTAGGCATTTATCTGTTTGGATAGAAGTGTGTCTCAGCTAGCAGATGATATAATTGCTGCCTTATCTGGTAGATGTCAAGAACTTGGCATAAACATGGCATCCACAACTATGGTTTCCTCTTACTCTGGTAGGAGCGAAGAGCTTGAAGGTCTGCAACTTGAGTGATGCTTAACTACTGCATGTACGAGAACATCCAGGGAGATATCTACAAGGGTTAGTTATGGGACCCTGCAAATCTTTTTATCGAACATTGTTTGTCAAGGAATATAAAGAAATTCAATTCTCAGTATTTGGCAAATGATGTGGTGAAAGGAGGAGACAAGATCTGCCACTCAAAAGATCTCATCAGTGGACCATCAACACGGACATTCATCAACAAAGATCCATCCCAAAGGCCAAGTGTACAACACGAAGAGATGAACATCCATCGACCTTCTCCATGGTAAGTATCTTTACCTTGGAAACATCATAACCATGATAGCTTAGGAAACCTCTTCGTCGGCATACCCTTGAGCACTTAGCTCAAGACCCCCAATTTTGGCACCATACTTCTTCCAATGCATTTCCCAAGTAAGCATTCATAGGGATACATTACAAGGCCATGCACAAAGGCACATATTTTCCTCAACCCATGCACGAACACACTTACCCATCACTCAATATGGGTTATGAGTACTTGGCATGACTACTATGAACATCAACTGTGGAAGATCTAGAAAACATCAACGGAGACTCTCAAACGACACAGTCATGCTGGAATCCAAGGAAGAAGCACATACCAAGAGACTACAACTTGCAAAGACTCGCAGTGATAGATGGAGAACCAGACACATCTGGAAGTTAGACAACTTTTGTTCATACAGAAGGGACACACCCTCTCGAGGCACTACTTGGAACAACCACTACAACAAGGGTCTGTCAGGGACGACAGACTCGAGAGGGGGGGGAGTGTTGAAGCTCAAAGTCAACGACAAAGTATGGAAGCACATCAAAAGGTGGACACACAAGGAAAGGGAGCAAGTAGGGAGCTCCAAGAAGTGTATGTCAAATTTTTAGAAGAATCCCCTACAACAATAGTGATTTCCATCACTAAAAACCATTGTAAATACCATTTTCTATTTTTAGTAACTCCATTTTGTTCAAGCCAAGGAGTCCATGAGCTTGAGGAGTATTAGAAGTATCATCCTATCAATTTTCATAATTTTTAGACTTCGTTTGAGCCCTCAAATAAGCCCTGGAACCTAATTTTTAACTAGGCCGGACACTAGGTCTGGAGAGGGCCAAAACTAGTCAAAAAACTATAAAAAGAGCTAGAAAGCTCATTTTTGAGGTTAGCTTGTGAGAGATTAGAGATTTTGTATGAGAACTCTTTTGCAATCTGTAGAGGAGGTACTCGGGTAGCCACTTCCAACAATATCAAATTGTATACATTTCCAGTACTTCGTCTACTCAAGGGGGGTTCTCCTTAGGGAAGTATACCCTGTGACATTCCTGTGTGCAGGTACTTTCACTGATAACAGAGAAACCAATAGAAGCAGAAATGTATAGTTGCAGAGAAAGGATCAATGACAAGTGCTCTTAAGAGAGGAAATCACTTCGTAACTTTGAAAATGATTACAGAGAGCTAAAATACTACAAAAGGATGTAACAGTGGGCTACCATGCCATTCCAAATCTAACTAGCAACAATACAAGAGTGAGACCAACAAAGTGAATACAATAAAGAAGATGACTTGATCCTGAAGAAATTCACCGATGCATGCCAATGACTAGATCCAAGCCACTCAATCACCCTGTAATGCTAATCACCAACTTCACTGGAGGCCCACACTCTGTATAATCATCACAGAGTGACCTCCAACAGTTGTGCCTGTAGCAACAGAGTGCAGAGAGTAGACCAAAAAAAATAGCCTCAACTAGCATCAACAAGTGATGGTAGTGATGATACGCAGTAGTCCACACGATTCAGAGTACTCAAATCAGATTACCCAAATGAGTGCCAAACATCTGTTTATATAGACCTAGAGTGGCCAAGGGTGGCCTTGCCAAATTCCAGCCTTAAGTGCCGCACGCGCCAAAGTGGTGGTCCAGAGGTGGAGGATGGTAGCCAACTTCAATAAGGCCCCCAATTTTAGCTTCTGACACCGCCAAAGCTTAGCGGCAATATTCCCTGCATTACTTTTCACTCTGACATATCACTAATAATATATATTCCACCTCATGGTGGAGCCTGTCATAAGTCGTTAGTCGGTAGTCGGTAGTCGCCCTCCAAGGATGTCATCACATAGTCGCCCAGTGATATGGAGTTGGCCAAGAGTGGTTGGTGGCCTCGCCCCATATTATACCGAAAGTGGTTGGTCGTCGCCTCCTTGTGTTGCCAAGAATAAGTTGGTCGCCTTGGGCGAGGGTCGCCCAACTTGCACATCTGGTGATGGTGGTCGCCCCATGAGGAGAGCTGGAAGGGATGAGGTCGCCATGGGCGAGGGGTGACTAGGAGGAGGCTCGCCCAACATGGATGGTTCAAGAGGAGGAGGGTCGCCCAAGTTGCTTGTAGAAGGTGTGCTGCCCCCACCATATGGGCGTCGCCCCATAAGCTAGAAAGGCGTCGCCTTGGGCTAGTGTCGCCCCATGAGGAGAAAGGTGGTCGCCTTGGTAGCATGATGGTGGTCGCCCAAGTTGTTATGGAGAAGGGTCGCCTAGGACTGGGGGTCGCCCAAGGTGGGGGGTCGCCTAAGGAGAAGGTCGCCCAAGTGGAGAAGGTCTCCCAAAATGGGAAAGGGAGGGGGTCGCCTTGTTTCTTAAAATTGTGAGCTTCTCCCTTGTACAAAGCATTACCTCCATGCACACAAAGGGGAAGTGATGCCCTTTAGATCATGCCAAATACGTTTCAAACAGTCATAGAAGCAAATTCATAAGCTATTCAATAAGCAAGTAAGCAAAGTAGTTCCCATTGAGTTTCCTCAAAAAATGGAGATGAGCGCTCATCATAATAACACGTGGAGTTTTCATCAACAAGGTGGTCGAGAGATCGCCTTGGTTATCCTTGTGGGCGAGAGAGTGCCTTGGTTATGGGTTCCATTATCCATGTGTTTGGGCGAGCGCACGTCCCAATTATTGCAAATGAACAGTGCATCATGCACCCAATGTGAGTGGTTCCCCAAGACCTTGTCACGATCAATGGCGTCACCTAGATATCTGGTCGCCCAATGAGATTGGCTTCACCCTTTTGCATATATGTAGCCTAAGAAGGCGTCGCCCAAGTTTGCAATAGCTTCCATTAAGGCGATGCCAATTTCATATCTCACCACATGGGCGTCGCCCCACTTTTCATAGATATAGTTGGGTCTCCCTAGAATGATGGCGTCGCCCACGCCCACTTGCAAGTATATATGGCCATTTTTAACAAGTACATACATGAAGCGCTCAACTTCGATACTTATGGTTAAGTTGAAAACAAAGTGGTATCTTAATGAATAAAGATTGGAGTTCTTTCAAAGAGGTTCATACGGGCGAAGGGGTGAGCAAATGGCTAGAGCTTGTCAATAGAGTGTGTTTTCTGCTACATACTTGCACAGTTAAGAATCACCAAAGTTGATTGTCTTGCATCCACTTCCTCCCAAAGACTTTGCTTCAAATTGCTCATGCTTTGACACTTCCTCGAAGCTTCTCCTCAAATAAAGTCAATCAAATGCTAGCAAACTCACCTGCTCTACAGACCCCCACATCAAGACTTTGCACCGTCCCGGTGCAACAACTCCTTTATTTACTTATTCCATCAAACAAAATGAACTGCAGAAAATGAAAAGAACTATGGTATGTACAGTGAGTGAATTCCATCTGCTTACATTAATTCAAATAATTTTTCACCCTAGAGACGTTGACCAGGGGCATCCTTTCACCCTGCAAGTCCTCTAAATCAACTGCTCCTTGTGGTAATACCTTTATCACCTTGTAGG
Source organism: Ceratopteris richardii (assembly GCA_020310875.1). Lineage (NCBI taxonomy): Eukaryota > Viridiplantae > Streptophyta > Polypodiopsida > Polypodiales > Pteridaceae > Ceratopteris > Ceratopteris richardii. The sequence continues at coordinate 19,152,976 of CM035417.1, read as the reverse complement.
GCCCTATCCATTTAGGTGCCAATTTGGTGGATGCTGGCGGGATCTGATGCACCAAGACCAAAGATCCTTCTTGTACCTCATTAGTCCTTAGATACCTGTCATGCAACCTTTTGCGTTCCTCTTGCTTTACCTGCAGTTTCCTCATTGCTGCTTCCCTATATTCTTCCAATGCCACAAGTCTTCTAATGGGGGGCTCAATTCCCATGGCTCTGGCTCCAATTTCCTTCCTGATAATAAATTCAAATGGTGCCAAGGCCTCTTTACCATATACTAAGTGGAATGGACTCTCGCCAGTGGTTCCCCTTCTAGTAGTTCGGAAAGCCCAAATTGCACCGATTAATGCTTGTGGCCAAGAACTTTGATGATCAAAGGATAATTTGCGTAAGAGCCCAATCAAAATTTTGTTGGAGCTTTCCGCTTGGCCATTTGCCCTTGGATAGTAAGCACATGAATTTTTGTGAAAGATTTTATACCTATCAAAGACGAATTGGAGCAACTGATTTACAAAGTGAGTGCCCCTATCACTAGTAATTTCAAGTGGGCAACCGAATCTTGAGAAAATACGTTTAAACAAAAACTTAGCCACTGTCAAGGCCGTGCAATCTGTAGTGGCTTTAGCTTCTATCCACTTAGTTGCATAACATGTGGCCATCATAATATATTTCTTACTCCCAGGTTGACCAATTGGACTGATCGGACCAATAAAATCAAGACCCCAACGTTCAAAAGGTAGCCATCCTGTGGAGACGACTAATGGTTGAAAATTCAATTTGGTTGGCCTAGGAGCACATCTCTGGCAGATGTCGCACTCCTTAGCGAATTTGATTGCATCTTTGTATATCTGAGGCCACCATAGTCCCTTGTGGATAATTTTGTGAGCCAAATCCTCTCCCTTCATATGCCCTTCGTTGTGTGCTGCTTCAAGCAAAAAGTTTACTTCTTTTGGAAAAACACACTTTCTCAAGATACCGTCATGACAATATTTATATAAATTCCCATCTATGAGTGAGTAAGATTTGGACTTAAGGAGTAATTTCCTCTTTTCTAATGGTGTTAGATGGTTGGGGAATTTTCCAACTGAGAGGAACTGAAGAATTCCATCATACCAATCGGTTTGCATTGCAACGAGAAAAAGAGTACTATCCACCGGTTCATCATTAATACCTGTTGCCTTTTCACTTAGAGCAGTCCTTGATACCTGATCCGCCATATAGTGCTCTTTCCCTGGCTTAATATGAATATCAAAATCAAATTCCTGAAATAGCAATAACCATCGCCAAATCCTTCTAGCTACTCTTGGCTTGTTAATCAAGTACTTCAAAGGCTGATGATCAGATATGAAAATAAAATGCACACCTAGGAGGTAATGCCGAAATTTTTGAAGAGCGAATACGATAGCCAAACCTTCCCTTTCAATAGTGTTGTAGTTCCTTTCTGCTTTGGTAAGCAATCTGCTAGCATAGGCGATAGGTTGGTCTACCTTATGTGATGATGGTTGAGCCAAGACTGCTCCAACTGCATGAAGGCTGGCATCTGTATGCACATGGAACTCTAATGACCAATTAGGAACAGTTAAAAGTGGAGCAGTACATAGCCTCAATTTTAGTTCGCAAAGTGCTTTCTCAGCTTCAGGGCTCCATGAGAAAGGAACCTTCTTACTTGTAAGCCTGGACAAGGGCTTAGCTATTTCTGAATACATTCTGATAAATCGTCTATGGTATCCTGCATGGCCCAAAAAACTTTGTACTTCCTTTGGGGTTCGTGGAATTGGCATGGAGAGGATGGCAGTGATCTTTGCCGGATCAACAGTTATCCCTTCGGCCGATACTATATGACCAAGGAGAGTGCCTTTAGTGACCAAAAAATGACATTTAGCAGGATTTAACTTCAAACCTGTTTTGAGACACTGCTCAAAGATTTCCCTCAGATTTTCCAAGTGATCATGGAAATCTTGAACTATTGCTCTCCTATCCGTGCCTGAAAACACTGAAAAGTCATCCATAAAAATGCGCAGAAAGGTGGTTAACCATTTCCCTAGTATTAGATACATTGTTCTATTAAAGGAAGCTGGTGCATTTTTCAAGCCAAAAGCCATGCGGGTATAAACATAAGTGCCCCATGGAGTAACAAAGGCCGTTTTGTCTCTATCTTCAGGATGAATCACTATCTGGTTGTAGCCACTGAAACCATCAAGAAAACTATATAGAGTGTGTCCAGCTACTTCTTCAAGCACCTGCTCTGTGAATGGTTGAGGAAAGCCATCTTGAATAGTCACCTTATTTAAAGCACGAAAATCAACGCATACTCTTATTTTGCCACTATTTTTCTTTGGTACAATGACCATGGAAGAAAGCCACTTTGAATGTTCTACTGGAACAATAATACCTGCCTCTTCCAGTTTCGTTATTTCTAGCTTTACTGCCTCTGCGTACTTTGGATTGAGACGATAAGGCCTGCTTCTTGCAGGTGAAGCTCCTTCAACTAAAGGTATTCGATGTAATCCAAGCTCCTCTGGTATCCCTGTTAGATCTTTGTAGAACCATGCAAAGACATTTTTATATGAAAAAAGTAGAGAAGTCACCTTCTGTAGTAAAGAGGGATAATGCCACAACCAAGAGGCCAAGTGAACTATTTGAGGGTTCTCTTCACCTCCAAGATTTACTTCTTGAACAAACTTTTCAGAATTGGACTCACTCGAAAATTCATCACCACTGTATGCAGGAGCGGAGTTCAATTTATGATCCACAATCTGTTCCTTGATCCATCCTAAAGGTATATTTGAAAATGGGAGTTCTTGAAGGTCAAAATTAGCCTCCTCAGATGCAGGCACAACTTTGTCACTTTCTGGTCCTGCAAGCATAAAATCATCCAATTTTTTATGTTTACCTGTCTTCTCCTTACATATCATTGTAGTGGCGTCGATTGTCAAATTTTGACTATCTGGGTCTACTGGCCCAATAAGTGGTTCCGGTCCTCCGGGAGGTGCCTGCAAAAGATAAGCTCGACTACCTTGCTTCAGAGAAGTAGCGAGTTCCTGAGGGAGGATTGGCCCATTTTGACCACTATTGGCCAAGTGCACAACTTGGGCCACCTGTCGCCCACTTGGGCCACCACCCTGGGCCTCCTGTCGTCCACTTGGGCCACCACCTTGGGCCTCCTGTCGCCCACTTGGGCCACCACCTTGGGCCTCCTGTCGCCTAATTTTTGCTGCTTCCTCTAATTTTTTGTGATCACATATCTTACTCTTTCCCATACTATTCAAGTGAAAAACATCAATTTTTTCCTCTTTCTGGCCTCCTTGTGCTGCTTCTATAAAATCCTCATTTACTTCACATATCTCCACTGTGCAGCATTCTGCATTGCCCATCATCCAATTTAATAGGGTATCATCTTCAGAAGGCATTACCTGAGTCTCCATTGTATACCCAATAGCCTTGTTGATGTCTGATCCTTCCTCCAAATGTATCTGTAATTGATTGTTAGTACATGTGGAAATCCATAACTTGTTCTTTCCCCAATCCTGTAGAGCCTTTGCTTGCCTTAACCAAGGCCTTCCCAAGAGTAGAGGATATGAGGTCTCCTGTGGTAGGGAAATAACAACAAAGTCTAGAACAAAGTGACAACCCTGCACTATCATAAGTACCTTTTCAACAATCCCAAGTGGTGCAACCCGACGTTGATCTGCTAATGTAACTGTGAAGGGTGCTGCCTTCGTGGGATTCAATTTTAGTTTCTTCATGGTGAAATCTGGCATCAAATTGATGCCGGAACCTCCATCTATGATAACACCTGTGAGAGCTTCATCCTTTATAAAAACAGATAATCTTGAGCTCTGATAGTCAGCCAGGGGTGCAGGGGGAAAGTCAACCATAAAACCATCTATGCTAGGAGGTGGGCACAAGCATGCAGAGTGTATAATCTTCAACAAATCAGTTCTTACTTTTGAATCCATCTTTATGAGTTGGTACAGACTAATCTTATGATGAATACCTCTCAAGATTTCCTCAATGTTCACCTCTTGTGTGTCTTCCTGAGGACTTGCTGGTTGATCTTTTAGCAAAGTAGTCACCCTCTCATAAGCTCCTTCAATGTCCGCTTGGTCCGTCCATCCCGCCTTCTTTTCCTCATCTCTATCTTTGAGTCCTTGTTGTTCCTCCCTATAGGTTGTTGCCGCTTGCCTGGCTCTAGTCATCATTGGCATTGACGGAGATGAAACAGCATAAGACTGAGTGGTCATACCTTCTACTTGTGGGGAGACTGCAATCATGTGAATTGGAGGAGGGCGGCTCCTTGGGCAATCTCTGGTGTAGTGATCCTTATCATCTGGACAATGCTGACAGGGAGGTGCACCTTCTGGTAGGGAGCACTTGTTCTGCATATGGCCATACTCACCACAACGATAACACATGAGTGGCCTATTATATCTAGGCCGAGTAGGACGGGTCTCTTCTCTGTTAGGTGCATTCGAAGTACTAGCATAATATGAATCCAAAGCTTGATGGTTACCTCGTTGTTGTGCTCCCTTGAGGTAGTAGCAATCTCTAGCTTCATGACCATCTTTGCCACAGAATTGACAACTGACCTTGTTAGGACAACTAACATTGGAATGTCCACTATTGCTACATATTGTACACCAAACCTGTCTTCGTATGTCCTGTGTAGTTTGCAAATCTTCGAGCTCACGACGAAGTTGAGCTACTTCATCAACAGTGTGGGGCGGGGGCGGCGGCACGACCTTCTCTTCTTGGCAACTTTGCTGCATTCTTAAGGCTTCCAACTCCTTCCTGAGTTGCCCGATAGGATCCAAGTCTGATGCATAATTTGATTGGGCCTCCCCTTCAAAATGTAATCTAGCCTGCTCAATGCGCGATGCAGTTGCAACAAAATCATCAAGTGTTGCATCCAATCTAAGAGATTCACGAAGCTTCTGCTGAGATGACTTGGGCAGAGCTTTCTCTATCCATTTTTTTACCAAGAAATCACCTGGAGCATGTGGCAGACGTGAAACAAGTGCTTTTGTTCTAGTGTGAAGTTCATGAAAGGATTCACCTGATCTCAGTTTTAGGTTCTCTAGCTGATCTAGAGCTCTTTCAGAGGAGTTGCTTAATCGGAATGTCTGCGAGAATGCCGTCTTTAGTGCCTCCCATGTAGTGAAGTGTCCGTCTGCATATTGACTATACCATTTGTCTGCAAGACCTTCCAATGTAGATGGGAAGAGTACCAACATTGCATCCTCTCGGTTCTGCAATCCTCGTCCACGACATAATGAGACGAATCTCCTCACGTGGTCATCCGCATCCTCATAAGCCAATCCCTTAAATGTAGGGAACTTGATGTTCAACCTAGAGAGTAAATGAGAAAGTTCCTCCATTGGCACTGGTGCTTCTTCTGAAGTATCAGAGGAAAAATCTAACGTCCTCCTCAGCTTCTCTTTTGAAAGCGGGGTTGAAGCCAAATCGATGGAAAAATTTAAGGGTAGAGGGGTACTAGCCGAAGGTAGAGCTGACTTCTTGAGGCTCTTTTGTACACGAAGGGGCTCTCTGTCTACTCGAGTGTGGGTCATGTACCCACTCACAGAATGCAAAAAATCAAGAAATTAATGCAATGACAACTATATAGTGCACACTAAATACCTCACACAAAAATGCAAGTGTCCCACCGGGCGTGCCAAACTGTAGAGGAGGTACTGGGGTAGCCACTTCCAACAATATCAAATTGTATACATTTCCAGTACTTCGTCTACTCAAGGGGGGTTCTCCTTAGGGAAGTATACCCTGTGACATTCCTGTGTGCAGGTACTTTCACTGATAACAGAGAAACCAATAGAAGCAGAAACGTATAGTTGTAGAGAAAGGATCAATGACAAGTGCTCTTAAGAGAGGAAATCACTTCGTAACTTTGAAAATGATTACAGAGAGCTAAAATACTACAAAAGGATGTAACAGTGGGCTAGCATGCCATTCCAAATCTAACTAGCAACAATACAAGAGTGAGACCAACAAAGTGAATACAATAAAGAAGATGACTTGATCCTGAAGAAATTCACCGATGCATGCCAATGACTAGATCCAAGCCACTCAATCACCCTGTAATGCTAATCACCAACTTCACTGGAGGCCCACACTCTGTATAATCATCACAGAGTGACCTCCAACAGTTGTGCCTGTAGCAACAGAGTGCAGAGAGTAGACCAAAAAAAATAGCCTCAACTAGCATCAACAAGTGATGGTAGTGATGATATGCAGTAGTCCACACGATTCAGAGTACTCAAATCAGATTACCCAAATGAGTGCCAAACATCTGTTTATATAGACCTAGAGTGGCCAAGGGTGGCCTTGCCAAATTCCAGCCTTAAGTGCCGCACACGCCAAAGTGGTGGTCCAGAGGTGGAGGATGGTAGCCAACTTCAATAAGGCCCCCAATTTTAGCTTCTAACACCACCAAAGCTTAGCGGCAATATTCCCTGCATTACTTTTCACTCTGACATATCACTAATAATATATATTCCACCTCATTGTGGAGCCCGTCATAAGTCGTTAGTCGGTAGTCGGTAGTCGGTAGTCGGTAGTCGCCCTCCAAGGATGTCATCACATAGTCGCCCAGTGATATGGAGTTGGCCAAGAGTGGTTGGTGGCCTCGCCCCATATTATACCGAAAGTGGTTGGTCGTCGCCTCCTTGTGTTGCCAAGAATAAGTTGGTCGCCTTGGGCGAGGGTCGCCCAACTTGCACATCTGGTGATGGTGGTCGCCCCATGAGGAGAGCTGGAAGGGATGAGGTCGCCATGGGCGAGGGGTGACTAGGAGGAGGCTCGCCCAACATGGATGGTTCAAGAGGAGGAGGGTCGCCCAAGTTGCTTGTAGAAGGTGTGCTGCCCCCACCATATGGGCGTCGCCCCATAAGCTAGAAAGGCGTCGCCTTGGGCTAGTGTCGCCCCATGAGGAGAAAGGTGGTCGCCTTGGTAGCATGATGGTGGTCGCCCAAGTTGTTATGGAGAAGGGTCGCCTAGGACTGGGGCTCGCCCAAGGTGGGGGGTCGCCTAAGGAGAAGGTCGCCCAAGTGGAGAAGGTCTCCCAAAATGGGAAAGGGAGGGGGTCGCCTTGTTTCTTAAAATTGTGAGCTTCTCCCTTGTACAAAGCATTACCTCCATGCACACAAAGGGGAAGTGATGCCCTTTAGATCATGCCAAATACGTTTCAAACAGTCATAGAAGCAAATTCATAAGCTATTCAATAAGCAAGTAAGCAAAGTAGTTCCCATTGAGTTTCCTCAAAAAATGGAGATGAGCGCTCATCATAATAACACGTGGAGTTTTCATCAACAAGGTGGGCGAGAGATCGCCTTGGTTATCCTTGTGGGCGAGAGAGTGCCTTGGTTATGGGTTCCATTATCCATGTGTTTGGGCGAGCGCACGTCCCAATTATTGCAAATGAACAGTGCATCATGCACCCAATGTGAGTGGTTCCCCAAGACCTTGTCACGATCAATGGCGTCGCCTAGATATCTGGTCGCCCAATGAGATTGGCTTCACCCTTTTGCATATATGTAGCCTAAGAAGGCGTCGCCCAAGTTTGCAATAGCTTCCATTAAGGCGATGCCAATTTCATATCTCACCACATGGGCGTCGCCCCACTTTTCATAGATATAGTTGGGTCTCCCTAGAATGATGGCGTCGCCCACGCCCACTTGCAAGTATATATGGCCATTTGCAACAAGTACATACATGAAGCGCTCAACTTCGATACTTATGGTTAAGTTGAAAACAAAGTGGTATCTTAATGAATAAAGATTGGAGTTCTTTCAAAGAGGTTCATACGGGCGAAGGGGTGAGCAAATGGCTAGAGCTTGTCAATAGAGTGTGTTTTCTGCTACATACTTGCACAGTTAAGAATCACCAAAGTTGATTGTCTTGCATCCACTTCCTCCCAAAGACTTTGCTTCAAATTGCTCATGCTTTGACACTTCCTCGAAGCTTCTCCTCAAATAAAGTCAATCAAATGCTAGCAAACTCACCTGCTCTACACAATCGAAGCTTTCCATTGTTCCTCTCTTAGATCTTACCTTGTGCGCATGTGTGTGTATGTGTGTGCATGTTCGTGTGCTTTCACTCACGCACTTGTGTTGTCACTTGCTCGTGGTCTTCATACTGGTCCTCACGTCTCCGCGGATTGACAAGTAAAGGAGGTGGTGCTTACGCTTGAGCTACAAAGGTCCTACAGGAAATTTTCAACAGGTATAGAATTCTACATAGGAACTCTTGTGCATACTATCCAAGAGCTAATGGACAAGCAGAATCAACAAATAACGTATTAATTTCCATGTTAAGGAAGGAATGTATGTGACAACCCACTTCTTGGGGCATTGCTCATCAAGGTACCCTATGGGCATACAGGTTAGCTTACAAAGACCCCACTGGATATTTTGCATTCCAACTAGTTTATGGCATATTGCCAACTGAGCCCTTTGAATTTTGATATGGATCACCTAAAGTAGCATTCGTGCAGGGAAAGAAAGATTGTGGTGTCTCTCAGAGGCTTGGAGCACTACATAAAGTGGAGGAGATACGTCTACTAGCAACAAAACAATTGATTCAGACTCAGATGAAGAGGAAGGAGGCAAATGATCAAAATCTGTGGAACAACAAAATAGTGCCAGGCATGTTAGTTCTTCTCCATAGACCTCATCTTCAAACACAAGTGAGAGGAAAATGGCTTCCACACTGGGAAGGACCCTATCGAGTTAAAACAATGCTAAATTCGGGTGCTGTGGAGTTAGAGATCCTAAGAGGAGAGGCCTTGCAACTGGTCAACATATCAAGGCTCAAGACCTATCATCAACACACTTGACGAATTATGGATCACCTGGAACTGCAAAAACTGTCCAGGTTGTACATAGCCTTCTCATTTCATTTTCCTTCAGTTTTAGTAGTTTTGCTGTATCCATTTCATGCTTGTTCCTTGATTTTTTAGCAAATTTAGAAAGAGTTTCCTAAGCTCTACAAAAGTACAATTTTTGGAAATTTTTGGGACTTTTGGGGAATTTTTCAGGCCATTTTTAGCAATTTACTAGCATTTTTCATCCCTTTCAATAGTCATTTTCTTACCAAATTAGAAGAATAAAGGAAGCTCTTTGTGGTTTTGATTGAGGAAATTGCCCTAGACCCTATAGAGAATTTTTGAGAAATTTTCTAGAATTTTTTTGGTAATTTTTGGGATTTTTTCTTTAATTTTCTTTAATTTTAAGCATTTTCCTACCCAAAAAAAACTCCCCCCAGGAGATTTTTTGAAAAAATCGGAAAAAAAAACTCTCTCTCTCTCTCTCTCTCTCTCTCTCTCTCTCTCTCTCTCCCCATCGCCACCCCCACCCCCCAATATATATATATATATATATATATATATATACATATTTATATATTTGTTTAATTTTATTTTGAATTTTTTATTTATTTTTCCTTTATTTTTTTTATTTTCATTTTCTATTTTATTTTATTAAACTTTTAGGTTGCACATATATGCGCGTTCACAAAAAAAAACGAGAATTTATTTTTATTAAAACATATATATATATTTGTTTTGAATTTATGGGCTCAAACCTTTTGGCTCTAGATCATGCCTCGGATGGCCGTTTTTTTCCAAAACTAGAGTCATTTTCATGTATTTTGGCACATGTGGACTCATTTTTTGGCTTTATTTTTTTTAAAATCTCACCTTTTCTTTGCCTTTTGGTCAAACACCACATGTTTTGAGCACATTGATCACATTTTGTTATTTCACCACATTGTCCACATGGTCTATTCTCACTTTGTCTTACTTTATCTTCCATATTTTCCCATATGCACCCTCGGTAGCTCTCCTCTTTGATCATTTCAACCCCCTCCAGACCCCATATTCCTCCTTCCTCACCCTCCCTTTACCCTTTGGCCAGCCACGTCCGTACCCCTCCCTGCCCTATCCCTATCATCCCCCTCAACCCTACCTTCCACCTCCTTTCTACCCTCCCATTTCCCTCCTTTGCTTTTGCATGCAAATAATTCCACTTTTGGGCTCTTCTTTGGTGCTTGTTCTCTCCTGTTTCTGGTGGACTTGGAAGGTGTTCAGGTGTCCTTTTTCAAGGTCTTGCAGCACAAGTATTATGGTGTCCTTTCTCCTCAGAGTTTTGGCTGTAGCTCTTCGGGACGGAGAGCACATTAGGTGGTGCGCAACTGTTGAGCCCATAAAAGTCATATTAGTCAAAGTCAATCGCAGTCAAAGTCAATCATGGTCAAAGTCAAAATATCAAAGTCAAATTGGTGAAAGTCAACAAGATCAAGGTCAAAGTCAACAGGTGCAAAGTAAAAGTGCTAAAGTGCAAGTTTCAAAGTGCACAAGTAGTGCACAATCAATTGTCCACAAAGGGTGAATTGGAGAAAGGGTTGCAGGTTGCAGAGGTATTTCTCTAATTTCCCTAAGGTTCAAAGTGTTTTTAAAAGTGTTTTGGAAGGTTCAGGTGAACCCTCTCTTATGTGCAAAAGTGAAGACTTAAAAGGAAAATGTGAAGGTATGTAAGGCGGCAGCGTACACATAAGTGAAAGTATGGCCCCCCAATTAAAATTTTACATCACTACAGGACAAAATAGGGAGTCGTTGACTGCCCACTTGGGGAAGACAATCTTGGGACATCAAAGTGAGCACCAAGATACTCTTGCAGTTAGGAGCGTATGTGAATCGACACTCAAAAATCAAGGCAAGGAGTATTCTTGGACAATTCTAAGACTAAGCAGAGAGAGCATAGTCTAACCAAGGCAAGAGAGAGAAGTGCAAGAGACACACAATGTGCGACACAGAGAAGTGAAGTGCAAGGTGTGCTTGAAAAGTGACTAAGGAGGTGTGCAGAGAGTGCTAAGCTAGTACCCCAAGGATCCCAAGGTCTCATTGAAGTGTGCACATGCCGACAGAAGGTATCCATCCCTCCCCCTTAGTGGAAGCTTGGTGCAAGGTGTGCACAAGTGCAGGCTTGGAGAAGGTGGAGGTTTGGTGCAGAGGAGGCTGGCAGCAACAAGTCCCTTGGGTATTTGGTATTTTGTAATTGAGCAGTCTATGGGATTTTGCACGGAACCATTGGATTGTATTGTGGTTCACATTGTATTTGTCTTATTATAATCAATCCGCAGAGGCTTCCAATGTGTATCTTTCTTCTTTTCTTTCCCTTTTCTCCTACAAACACTCAAATCCCTTCTTATCCAAGAATCCCCCAACACTTTTTAAGACACCTATACCACCTCTAGCTTATGAGAGCATAGTAGAATTCCATATGCACACATGCATAGGTAGCTAAGGGCTAGAGTGTGATATTTTCACCATATGGAAACATACATGTGAGTCATAGTCTAGGGTTCAAAATTAGAATGTGAGCTCTCTATGATTAATACCTGAAATTTGTTTATTAAAAATCACTATAAGTATACATTTTCATAAAAAGTGAAACATATTTTTTATTTTAACTTATATAATCATCTTCTTGCAGTGAAGTTGATGAAAGAGATAAAAAATATGTGCTTAGTTCATTGGATTTTAAGTTTTGCATTGGTTGGTCTCATAAATTGTGCCTTCATGAGATGTGGATACTTATGTCATATCATTGTGACAATGCATGATAAGCATAGATTTTATTTGTTGTTGTTGTTGTTATTGTTGTTGTATATGTGTGTGTGTATATATATATATATATATATATATATATATATATATATATATATATATATATATATATATATATATATATATATATATATATATATATATATATATATATATATATATATATACACACACACACACATATATATATATACATATATATATATATAGAGAGAGAAAGAGAGAGAATTGAAACTCAAGCTTTAACTTTACTATCTTTGGACCTTTGGATGGATGCCACTTGGAGCGATGAGCAGGAAATCAATCACGAAGAATTAAGTTCAAAATTGAATCTGAAAGGACCCCTCACAACACTCAAAAGCCACCTATCACACTTGGGTGTAATAAAACCTATAAGTTAGGAAAAGAGATCCTATCATCTAGAGAATCTTTTCATGTTCTTATTTACACACATTCTACTTCTAATTGGTGATTCCAAGCATGTGTATGTTCTTAAAGGATTTGAATAAGCTAGTAGATCCCTTGCTTAATAAGACCTCTACTTGTTTGGCTGATTTTAGTAGACTTTGAGTAGAGAATAATATGACGACATGGACCAGCCTGCATGCTCGTGATCCCTTACTAATGCATGAATCGCAAGAACTGATACTATTTAGAGAGGAGCTCAGATAATAAACATGTAAAAGAACTTATATATCAACTATTTTCCTTTTAATTTTAGTTTTGAGTCTTGGTAAAAGGACTTATGATTGAAATCCTACTTGTGAATATGATGAACCATGTCCTTTAACTGGATGGTGCAAGCTTAGCGATTAGTCATACGATCCACACTTCTGTCTCTCTTTCTCTTCATGATTTGAATACAAGCTTCGAAGACCTTAACTTCATAATTCTTCAACACTGATGGAAGAACTTCAATCATATAAATTAAGATAGGATGTAACTCCAACTTTGTATTCCGTGTGGCTCCTTATTTTGGTAATATTGTCAGACAAGTAAGTTCACCCGAACCAGATCAAATCTTGAGTACTAGAAACAAAGTTACAACACTTCCTTTGCTAGTACCTTCTCTCTGATGAAGTGATAATGTATCTCTATGTGCTTGCTTCTTGCATGGAACATAGGGTTGCTTGCTAGATGAATGCTTGACATGTTATCTACAAATAGAGTAAAATCTTTGACCTCGCCATCCAAGTCTTTGAAGAGCTTCTTGAGCCACATGATCTCACATGTAGCAAGTGATAAAGCTCTATAATCAGCCTCAGTAGATAATAATGCAACTGTTGGTTGCTTCTTAAACATCCATGAGATGAGTCTTTGACCTAGCATGAAGACATAGCGAGATGTCCTCCTTTTTTCCTCCTTTGAACCATCCCAATCAGCATCCCTAAAGCTTTGAGGTTGTAATCCATCTCCATAAGAGTAGTACAACCCTTTATTGATAGTGTGCTTGATGTACCTAAGCACTCTCTTGGCTGCATTCCTATGAACATCAGTTGGTGAATTCCAAAATTGAGAAAGAACTCCTACAACATAATACAAGTCAAGTCTTGTGATGGTATCATAATTTAGGCTTCCAATTATGCTTCTATATGCTGAAGTATCTTCAAGGGGTTTTCCATCACCTGCACATAACTTAGTGTTTGGATCCACACCATCCCATGAGTTGTCTAGCGGGCAGCTTCCAGAGGTGGATATACATGTGACTCTAGAGGAGGTGGATGTTGTGGAGGTAGTGTGACAAACATTATGTCTCCCACTTCTACTCCTAAAGTGGGTACCTCATATATAGGTACACCACACAGTACACCATGTACACCTTGGGGTGCTCATGATCATGACGCCTCCAAGATGTATCATATACATGATGACGCTCTAGTGATGGATGTGTCCAAAAAGGCCATGCATCAGTGCATATAGCATTTGTGCTCCATATGGTTGGGACACTCTATGATGTTGAAATGTAGTGAAGAGAACAAAGATTGAAAAAATTACATCACAGAGTCTATCTATCACAAGTATTGATAGGCACCTAGGCACCCTATTGTCAGCTCAGAGTGGATTCAACACACGACATGTGACGTGATGTCCCATCGTCGATTAGAGGCTTGTGACGCTCTTAGAGCAGGCTTACCAAAGCCTATCTGGTTAAAAAATCTACGAATGATTGAGCATGTGTAGTATGATTCTCAGGCTATGTCACATGGAAAGCTTTGGCATGCATGCTTTGATCATATGAATTTTGCTAGTTTGCTATGCTTGCAAAAAAAAATGAAATGGTGTCCTCTCTATGCAAAGTTGAGGCACCTGGTAAACATGTCTATGAAGGATGTATTTTTGACAAAATGCAGCACTCCTCATTCCCAAAGCATGGTTGAGTTCGAGCTACTCAGAAATTGAAGCTTGTTCAGAGTGATGTATGTGGTCTTATGCAGACACCCTCTTTTGGAAATTATCTTTACTTTGTGACTTTCATTGATGATTTTTCCAGGCATGTATGGGCATATCCATTGAAAGAAAATCTCAAGTGTTTATGTGCTTCAAACATTTTTTGGTTTTAGCTGGAAATCTATGAGCATGTAAAATGGGCACCTCCATTATGATCGAGGGAGTGAATATATGTCTCTAGAACTTAATGCATTTCTAGCTAAACATAGGTTAGTGTACAGTGCCATATACACCTCAACAAAATGGATTTGTTGAACAAAAGAATAGTTCACTAATTGAGATTGTGAGGTGTATGGTCAAGATTCAGGCTTTACCACATAGTTTGTAGCTTGAGGTTGTTATGTGTGTAGCATATGTACTTAATAGGTGTCCCATTAAAGTGCTATAGTCTATCACTCCATATGAGGCTTGGCATGGTCGCAAGCCATCTGTTGCTCATTTGCATGTTTTTGGTTGTTTGGCATATGCATTGCTACTTGAACAACGACATAGAAAATTGTATGATAAAGTAGTGAAATGTATTTTTGTAGGGTACAATTTTGAAAGGAAATTCTATCGTATGTATCATCCATAGATTAAATGCATTTTGGGTAGCGGTGATGTTGTTTTTGTGGAAGATGCTATTCAGACATTACTTTCATGTACTAAGGAGACATTTGTAAGCTCCAAAGCCATGTATGACACCTTGCTGCCTCTCTTTATAGGTGGATTGTCTAGTGCTAGTCCAAATGAGACAACTTTTTAGCCTTTATAGGTTTCATGCAATGATGGATATCATTCCATTTTTTATGCAAATTTACATGATGCAGTTGTTGATGAGAGAGCTCATATTGAGGAGGAAAAAACTATGCCAAAATGGTTGGTGCAAACTTTGCATGACAATAAATTAGATGCAACTCTATCATATTATGCTCCTTCTAGCTCTCATAATGCTTCTTTGCATCAGATTTCTATGATATGGCTGCCACTAGTCTTTGTGATGAGAATGATCTTGTTCCGTTTGATGAAGCACAAATGTCAAAAAATTGGATGCATGTTATGCAATCAAAATATGATGCTATTATGAAAAAGGGTACCTAGTCTTTCTATGACTTGCCTCTTGGCAAGAAGTCCATTGGAAATAAGTGGTTGAAGCATAAGCCTGATGGAACAATTGATAGGTATAAGGCTAGGATTATTGCAAAGGGTTGTGCTCACAAAAGAGGCATTGATTTTGATGAGACCTTTGCTCCTACTTGTCAAATGACTACTGTTCATAGCATCTATGCACTTGCATCTCATCATGGTTGGAATGTACATTAGTTGGACATTAAAACTACATTTTTGCATGCTGACTTGCATGAAGAAGTGTATGTTTTTCAAACCCATGGCTTTGTGCAAAAGGGCATGAAAACCAAGTGTGCAAGTTGAAAAAGGCATTATATAAGTTGAAGCAAGCACCACATGCTTGGTATGAAAAAAAACATGCCTACCTGATTGCATGTGGCTTTGAGAACAATCCAACTAAAAGCACCTTATATGTTAAGCGTGCAAATGATGTGCTTCTGATCATTGTTGTGTATGTTGATGACATGCCACTCATTGGTCCTCATGAGAAGCATATTGTTGATTTTAAGGCGTATCTGCATGCCTCATTTGAGATGTCAGATTTGGGGCATTTGCATTAGTATTTGGGCATTCAATATATGCAAGTTGATGGCACAGTAGCTTTGTGTCAAACAAATTATATTGACACATTATTGAAGTATTTTGGCCTTGAAGATTGTAAACCTATTGCCACTCCTATGAAGATTGGCTTATGATTGAATGTGTATGATGTTGGAGATGCATTTGATGTTGTTCTCTATTAGAAAGTTGTTGGATGCTTGATTTACTTATGCATTACTCAACCAAATAATCAATTTGTTATCGCACAGATAAGTAGGTTTATGCATTGCCCAAGTATCAAGCATTGGCAAGCGGTTAAGCACATCTTTTGCTACTTGAGTGGTACTCGGGTACATGGATTGTATTATCCCAAGGGGGGATCACTACCACCATATTTACATGCTTTCTCTGACTCTAACTGGGATGGTCGCTATGACACTCATGTGTCCACTAGTGGTTTTTGCTTCGTACTTGGTAGCTCATGCATATCTTGGTTGGGCAATAAGCAGACGACTGTGGCCACTTCTAGTTGTGAGGTTGAGTATACGACAACTTTCACAATTATTGTTGAGTGTGTGTGTGTGTGAATTAGATGCCTTATGGATGATTTGGATGTTCTCTTCCTTATGTTGTTTGTGTGCTTCCATAGACCTCGAACTCCAACATAGTTTAGGGCATGAAAAGAAAAACATGCCAATGCATACATGCACACACATTAATTTGCATGTAAGCACTTGCATTTTCATATGAAAACGCATGATTGTTTGCTAAGTAGCTGAATGAATGCACTTTCTTAGTAGTAGCTTACTTTTAAACACTCAAGTTACACATTAAGAAAGAAGGAAAAGTAGTTACATACGATTTTGTGCTGGCTACCTTGCTGCTCAAGTAACTAGCCCATTCTTTCCCTAGGTGTACTTGGGCATCTAATACCGAATGAAGAGTTACATTAAGTATGCTTGATGTGTGTTGCTTAGTAAAAGTAGGCATCAGAAATTCAAGCATTGAATTTTCTTTCCATAAGCAAGAAAACATGACTACTTTCAAACTTCTAAACTTTATAATTACTCTAGGTCTAGGAGATACTTAGAAAATCAAAGTCAAGTTTACAAAGAGAATTTACACTTGCTTATTTCTCATGCATCCAAGCAAGATGATCAATTAAGAAAATTTTACCTAATTCCATGAGCACATTTAAGTGAATGCTCTCACTTAGTTCTATCTTGAGGAACTTAACATAAATTGAAGTTTCAAAGTTCAATAGAGAGTTGTTATGTTCCATTAGTTTCATCCTTGGTAAAGATGCAAAGTGCAAGGAAAACCATGGAATTTTTGCAAGTTCTTAATTGATTCCAAGAGTGATGGAAATCAAAGATTGAAATTTAGCATCAATTGAACTTTGACGTTCAATAGATGGATATCAGGTTCCAAGATTGCATCTCAAGAAAATGATGCAACTTTCTAAGAAAAACATGGAAACTTTGATAAACCTCCTTTTTAGAAGCATTAGAGAGTTACTTTATGGTTTCCTTTCAACTATTTGTAGCTGAAGAAGAAGCCCTAGTTAAGTGACCTTTAGGGATTGGGATGCTTACTAAACATAAGACATTAAATGAAATAGTCTCCTCTTCTATTTCATGAATCATGCACTATATTTCTATCATATTCAAGGTGAATTGTCTTTTTGAAATACAAGAAGTTCCAAGAAATGGATCTCCATTGGTCCTTGACATTTTCTTAAACAAGTAATGAATCTCATAAATATGTTAGGTTAAATATCTAATGATGTCCTTTTGAAAACTATTCTGAATATAGATGCTATCACATACTCAAAGCTTCAAATTCTTTTCAAGTATATTTTCTACAAAAAGGACATAATCATTATGCCTAACTGATGGTTTGGAAAAGAAGATAATGATGTGTTCATTGTAACATTATTGTGCATTGGTTCAATCATTATCCACATTCACGTAAGGAAACTTTTTTCTTCAGGGAAGGGTAGAAGAGTAAGTCACTCTTTTACGTTGTTACTTGTGTTCCATTGGGGTTGGGGGGCTATCCATCAGACTTAAAATGGGAAGCAACACACTGGAGTCACTCCATGCTCCAGCATGGGTGGATTGGTAGGGAATAGTGCTAGGAAAAATGGTGAGGCTAACATGTGCTGAAACGCTCTACCCACTTATTGACCATCAAACCTATCCCTATGAAAAAAAGTTATATCTTTTGTTTGAGTCACCCCTGGAGCTACCACAATTATGAAAGCATAAAACCTAAGTGACAGGTGTTCTCCTATGAGGGCATCACATCGACCAGGGTAGTGAGCATCTTGACGACCAAAATGTTTATGGATGGAATAAAGTCCCATCTTTTACTCTAGTAGTGACGTGCTAAGAGTTTCTTTGACAGTGAAGTGGCATGTTATCCATTTGGCCATATGGGATTGGGGTAGGCACTTTGTGTGGAAAATGGTGATAGGCAGGTTCGTGGCCTTTTCCTCCCATCAGCAATTATGTGAATGCCGCCTGTCAGGCCCTTCATGGCTAGTGAAAAAATTTAAGTAAATCAATCAGCATGAATGTAAGTCACACCGTGCACCACACATCTGAGGTGAACTGCGAAGCTCTATGAGTTCATAAGTCAGCAAAAACCATCTTGTTCATGCCTAAGCTTGGGGGATGCCCATCGGTTCCTTCACGGTTGCCCTAAGGGTTTAGTCCAGTTGGCATGCATAAACTGCTTTGTGCAATAAGTCGTCTCAATGTGTCATAATCTATTGTGCCATAAATCGCAAAAAAAAATTGCATAACAAACTGCTTTGATTGTCATGAGTCACATGTACCATCAGTGACAATGATGTGTTGCATGTCTATGGTGTTTTTGGAATGTAACCTAGTGGGCCATCCACAAGCCCCTTCTCCTAAGGTGGGACTTACCTTGGTCGGTGCTTGTAGTTTGGGCTTTGTCATGCCATAGTAATTCGAGAAAGTTGGAAATGATCCAAAGGGCATGTGTGGAGTGATAATGAGTCCACTCCTATTAGAAAATAGCCATGGGCCCTTATTGTTGTATCTCCCTTGGATAGGACAATTTTTACATAGAACATACTTGGGGCCTTGGAGTTCCACTTGGGCTTCTATCTTGTGAATTTGCTATTTTGATAGCAAAGGGCATATGGAAAACCAGTTGTGAATTGACTTAGAAGGATTGGCTTTTGATGATTGGATCTTCTCAGAAGTCCTCGGATCTGAGTCGGCCAACTCAACCTAACTAGAGGCAAATGTGCCATGACCCAAATTGCATGGTCCGCATTTATGCAAGATCTGACTCATGTGGAGCTTGGCATGCCCTGATACAATCGGAGTGGAGCATGTCATCCTTGTAAATACTAAGTAGTCCAGTTTTCTCTGAGTCAAACCAGCGGTATTAGGTTCATACCTCTCTTGCATAAGTTTCCCTTAGCTATGCATTTGACAATCTATGGTACTAAGGACACTTCCCTAAAGTTAGAGGGTAAGAACACCATGTAGAGTCTCCCAACCATCACAATTTCCATCCTTCACTTCACCACAAATGGGAGTCATTCTAAGGCCCGTAGTTGAACATCTCTAGGTCGATAAGTCTGTCAAAGAGGGGGTGAATGTCTTGCACCTTTGCCTTCTCCCTAGTTTTCCATCCACCCCATCTTGGTGCTTGGGTCATTTGCTCTACTAGGTACTTGTGTGGAAATGTAATGGGAGTGGTAACCATGCATGCCTCTAGATGGCACACCAATTAGGAATACCCCTAACATTCAGGCAACGACCCACCAAGGGCATAGGTGCTGAGCTTTCGCTTCCTCAAGTTTCATGGGAACCTTGATTTTCCCTTGCATCATGCGTAGATTCCTGACAATGTGAGCTACCCACATCAATCCTTGGTGCATTTTATACCTAAACCCTCAGTCAGGTTAGCCCATCCCTCATCTTGCCCAGTCACTCAAAGGGGTTTTTGGATATGTGTGGAAATGGAGAGCCACTTTGCCTCTTGGCAAATGGAAACCATGGAGCTAATAGAAATTGATCATCGGGTCGACTCACTATCGATGGCCACCCCTTCATGCTTTTGGGTTAAGTCCTGCTTCTTCTACACAACCGGCCTTCATGCCCCTTTACTCTAAGTCTTGCTTGCTCTCGACTATTTCAAAATGATTGCCCCTTTGACTTTCTGGCCCTCCATTTCCTTGCAGGTTAGGCGAAGAAGGCCTTCCCTTGGAGCATACCATCATAGGTACAAGGGGACTCTCACAAGAATAAGGAGAGGGAGTGGGATTAGTGTCTAGATGGGGGGGGGGAAGAGAGAGAGAGAGATAGACAAAGAGAGAGAGATAGAGAGAGATAGAGAGAGAGAGATGTGTAGATATAGAGGGAGAAGGGGTAGTGGGACTCTCATACAAGTGAAGAGAGGGAGAGGGAGATGTAGATGTAGAGGGAGGATGGGTAAGGGGACTCTAATATGGATCAAGAGGAGTTGGATTAATATCCAAGCCATGAGAGGGAGATGGAGATGTAGAGGTAGGGGAAGAGTGGAAAGAAGACTCTCATAGAAATCAGGAGGGGGAGCGGGGTTGATAATATAGTAATGAGTCCAATAAATTCTATTATCATTGGAAAGACTTGACCAAAGAAACATAATCCATACATTAATTGGGAAAGAATAAAATCACTCATCGAAATGTCCAGAAGAATCGATATATGTAGGGCACAAATCCTTCATACATGTAGTAAGGAAGGAACTGACATATATGATCTATGTCCTACCAACTCTAGAGTTCAAGAAAGATGATCCAGTGAAGGCACCCAACTTGTACCAAGGTTTTGAAGATGTTGTTGGAAATAAGAAAGGAAATATCCTCCCACAACACATACCTTATGTTTCCACCATAGAAACTCAAGAGGGAGCAAAACCACCCTCTAGGCCCATCTACAGAATATCCCAAAGGAGCTTTCAAAATTATGCAAGAATATTGATGGGAATCTAGCCAAGGGTTTATTAGAGACTCAAATTTTGTAGGAGGAGCCCCTATTCTATTTGTAAAGAAGAAGAATGGGACTATTGGAATGTGTCTAGACTATTGTGGACTGAATAAAGTCACTATAAGAAATAGATATCCTCTACCTCTTATATGAAAATTCTTAGAATGCCTTGCAAAAGAAAATTTCTTCAAAAAGATTGACCTTTGAGGAGCTTACAATCTTGTCTGGATAAGGGAAGGAGCTGAATGGAAGAAAATATTTGGAACAAGGTATAAACATTTGTAATATGTAGTTATTCCATTCAATCTTACAAACTCTCCAACCTTCTTTCAGCATATAATGAATGATATCTTTCAAGAATATTAGGTAATTTTGTGGTAACATACCTCGATGATATCTTGATATTATCCAAAAATTTAGAGGATCATGAATGTCATGTAAAGATGGTTTTAGAGAGAAAGGATTATATGCTAACTCAGAGTAGTGCACTTTCCAACAGACAAAAGTCAAGTTTTGAGGGTACATTTTTTGAAAGCAAGGAATCTTTATGGACCCTAAGAAGATCGAGAGAATTCTTGATTGGCAACCATCTTCATGTGTTTGAGATGTAGAATGTTTTCTAGGGTTTTCTAATTTTTATTTGATATTCATAAGATATTACTCCAATCTAGTGAAACCTCTTACAAAGCTTACACGAAATGAAAAATTTTCATGGACCGAAGAGCAAATAAAGCCTTTCAAAACTTGAAATCAGCTTTCACCACTACTCCAATTCTATTCAACCCAACCTTTCTTCCTACATATGGACACATTAGACTTCGCCTTAGGGGCCATTCTATCTAAGCATGGAAAGGATGGACATCTTAATCTAGTTACATATCATTCAAGGAAATTCTCCTCTAGAGATATTAATAATGAAATCCATGATAAATAACTTCTTGCAATAGTGGATGCATTTGATACCTAGCATCACCATCTAGAAGAGGTAGCTCATGAATTTATTGTGTATATAGATCATAAGAATCTAGCATATTTCATGACCACTCGCATCCTCAATAGAAGACAATATCGATTGAGTAACTTTTTATCTAGGTTTGACTTTGTCATCACATAACAACTAGGATGCCAACAATATCAGTGAGATGCCTTGTTGAGAAGATTTTACCTTGCACCAAAGAAAGGCAAAAGGCCTTTGAACAACATGAGAGTGTATTAATCAAGGCTGAATATCTCTAGTTAGCAGCTACCTCTTCACGCCATCATGAAGATTTAGCCTTGAATCATTTGATTCGTGAAACTCTATCACATGATGAATTGTTTTGTAATGTCAAGCAAAAAAGTGAAGAAGGAAAAGTTGAAGAAGTAAATGAGTTCCAAGAAACAGATGGGTTACTATTCTACAGGAACCTATTGTATGCCCTTTGATGAAAGCCTATTATCCAAGGACTCCAACAACATTATGACAATCTTGCAGCAAGAAATTTTGGAGTGAAAACATAGAACTCATATCAAGGGATTTTTGGTGGCCTCAAATGTGGAAGGAAGTCAAAGAATATATCCAAACTTGTGACACATGTAATAGATCTAAGGTACTATGACATAAGCCTCATGACCTCTTGAAACCTTTACCTATTCTAGAAAGTCCATGGGCTTCATTATGTATGGGTTTCATCATAGATCTACCAAGTTCGGATAATTATGATGCCATTCTTGTTATAGTGGATAGATTTACAAAGATGGAACATTTCATTCCAACTACCAAGCCAATCGCAAGTGCAGTCATTGCTAGATGCTTTCTCAACCACATCTTTTGGCTTTATGGATTTCCTTATGATACTCTCAGTGATTTACGTCCAAAGTTCAAAAGAAGCTTTTGGAACAAGCTTGTAAGCTCCTTGGTGTTAAAGTTAAACTGTCTACAACTAATCATCCACAAAGTGATGGGCAAATAGAATGGGTGAAATAAGTGCTACAATACTATCTCCGTTACACCATCGATTATCATCAAAATGATTAGTTTGAGCTTTTATCCTTTGTAGAGTTTTCCTATAACAACATTGTTCATACATCTACTAAGAAGATGCCCTTCTTTGCAAGCTATGGACAACATCCAAGGATGGATATACAACTCTCAAATGATGTCAAGGACCTAGATGCTAGAGATAAGGCCTAGTACCTCATGGACACTCAGATAGAATTCAAGGAAGAGATCCAGAGAGTTCAATAACAATATAAGCATTATGCAGATTAGCATCATGTTTAAAATCCATCCTATCACATTGTGGATAGAGTGTGGTGAGTCAAAAATATTTTTCTATCATCAAGGCCTTAGGCAAAGCTAGACCATCAGATATTTGGCTCATTCACCATCTTGGTCGAGATAAATACAATCACTTTCAAGCTATAGTTACCAAGTACAATGAAAATACATCTAGTTTCCATGTATCCATGTTGGAACCATATCAAATTTCACCATTGAGGGGGGACATACCTAGTCCTTCACCACGTATCGAGATTGATGATCATTAAGAGTTTGAATTTGAACATGTCCTAGGTTCAAGAATATCTCGAGGAAAATTGGAGTACCTTGTTCATTGGAAAGGGTATGATATCACTGATCATACTTGGGAACCTGCTAAAAAACCTTTAGAGAGCACCAATTAAGGTTTGGGAATTTCATAAGAAAATCCAATGAAACTGAGACTAGAGAACATTAACCTCCTTGTGGAACTTCACATTTGAGAGGGAGGTGATGTCATGGACAAAGGAAACCATCTTGAACCTTAGATTTCATTTGACATATCTCTTGATGATTTTTCAGTTTGGAGAAATTGATGCTTCCAATCTGTCCAAAACGTGCCAAAACCATAATATTTATGGCCTACTTGTTGGATTTTGACATTGGGAGGTCCCGCTTTCATTGCTGACATGATCGATGACATAATCAATTTGTAACTACCCTTGATAAACACTTTTGATAACCTCCCTTGAGCACGTATATAAGGACGATTTGGTTACATAGGTCCTCATTCTTTCCAACACCAGTCTTAGGAGCTCAAGGAGTCGCAATCTCCAAGTAAGTACTTCATAGTTCCGATTGGAGGTCTAGTCTTGTTTTTTGTTATACCCTTGCCTAATCTAGTATCTTAAACATCCTCTCTTGTCTTGTTGTAATCTCCTAGTATGAGATCCTATCAAGGTATTTCTTCTATCTAGTTAATCTCCCTCAAGGGAGTTCTTATATTCTTGCTATCTTGCTGCATACTTATTCATAAGTTATGGGATCTCTTGTATCACCCCTAGTCAAGTTATTCCTACCCATTAGTCCTGACTTGTGGGATTTCTTCTAATAGCTCGATATTCTTGTATTATTTCCCCTATGCGGGTGATCTTGTAATAAAAAATATAGTTACAAATTCTTATCTAGTCGAACCAAAGGGCACAATCTAGAGCTCTTCTAACATTTTTTGGCACTAGTTTCCAACCTCATTTAGGTACTCCAATTAGATCTTCTCACTCTGCCTAAGCCTTGCTGTGGCTTTCC
The DNA here is from genome assembly GCA_020310875.1 of Ceratopteris richardii. NCBI lineage: Eukaryota > Viridiplantae > Streptophyta > Polypodiopsida > Polypodiales > Pteridaceae > Ceratopteris > Ceratopteris richardii. The sequence goes on along the minus strand of CM035417.1, from coordinate 19,128,688 downwards.
GTTCATTTATTTACATTTAAACCATTTATTGACAAGTCTAGAAAGTTTTACTCCACATCACATCAAAATGAGAGCTGCACTAAGTGTCATTCCAAAAGCGGGTAGAGGAATCACTCAATTTAGGATGCCCAATATAGAGTTTCCCTTCTCAATTTGATGTTGGAGGTGTAGAATTTGAATGCAATCGGATAAGGATGAGAGCAGATGAGGATATGAATTGCTATTGATTAGGAAAATGGGAGGGTTAAGATGAATTCCAATATGGGATAAGAAGAAAATCTGGACTTTTTCTTATTCATGAGACAAATTGGGGAACAACACGGAGTGGGTTGAATAGTGGCACCCTGTGGGAAGAATCAATTAATTGAGTGGAAAGTATGGATTTGGGCCACAAATCAAGTAGGGAGACGAATTCAAGGAGACAAATATGGCATGAGATGAATTCTTACGCATTCACAATAACTATTTAGGAATCATACTAATTTGGACGATTTATAGAGAGGAATTTGGTCGTGGAGTGTAAGATGGCAAGGGACCAATTTGATAATTAAGCTAAATCGAGTGGACGAAGAAGAATTCACATGGAGAAATAATTCATACTTATGTATAATTAGCTTGAGGTTGGAACGTGTCCTTGCGAGATGAATGGACATAGTAATTGGTTGGGCAGGAAGACGGACGAATTATTTGGAGGTCAAATTTTCCTAGCGCATGTGAATTAGAAGAAGTGACAAATTCCTATCAAGGCTATCTGGTTGATTGGAGTTGGGTTTTGAAGTTAGAAGGAGGTTAAGATGGCAATTTATTAAGTGCGGAGGGTGAATTCGGATGGAGGGTAAGATGGTTGAGACAAATTGAAAGTGTGCGGGTGAATTTAGATGGAAGAAGAATTGAAGGTGTGGGGGGAAATTTAGACGGAATTCGATTTGGAGGTGTGAGTGAAAATTTAGATGGAAGAGGAATTGGAGGTGTGGAGGCAAATGTAGATGCAAGACAACTTGGGGGTGTCAAGGCAAATTTAGATGGAAGAGAAACTAGAGGTGCGAGGTCGAATTTATATGGACAAAGAATTGGAGGTGTGAGGGCCAATTTAGATGGATGGCAAGATTGGAGATGTAGGGTTGAATTTAAATTGAAGACGAATTGAAAGTGTAGGGGCAAGTTTAGATGTGAGAAGAATCGGAGGTGTGGGGCCGAATTTAGATGGAAGATGAATATAAGGTGTGTGGGCCAATTGAGATGGAAGACACATTGGAGGTGTGGGGGCCAATTCAGATGGAAGACCAATTGGAGAGGAGGGGGAAAATTTGGAAGCAGGGATGAATTGGTGATTGATTGGTGGGACGAACTGGAAGGTTTGAGATGAATCATAGTTTGCTAATGACTTAGGAGGGCAAATTAGACTAGGGATCAATTGATTCTTATTCCTAAAAATAAGCTTGGCCCAAGAGGTCTTAGGGTTGCACCAGGCCTTGGTGATCCATTTTGCTACCAACTTGTCAGCCATGCCTTCAATATCCATAATGCCCAAGCCCTCACAATCCCTTTGGCTAATGGAGGTAGTCCATTTATTTTTAGGAACCCCCCTTATATTGTGATCCCCCATCCCAAGAAAGTTTCTGCTTTCCAATATCTAAGTTGTTGATCCTTCAGTCTCCAATAGGAGAGAAATTATGTGGTCGATGAGATGAGAAAGATATTAATTGCCATGGCACACCCCTTGAGGTTGATTTACATGCCTTTCCAACATGCCAACTTGTTGTCTAGCTTGCAGAGTACCCACTTCTATCGTTGCTCCATCGAGACACCAAAGTCCATAGGAATATCAAGTAGCTGGAAGACCCGACCCCTTGGGATAGTTTGGCAATTATGGTCAATGAGAAATTGGGGTGGGAGTCCGATCATGGCTCTCAAAGCAGTTTGTGAGTGGTTTATTTTGGAGCCAGACTCCTCACAGAATGTGTCAAGGTCTCTCCAAAAGGTTTCAATGCTAATCAAATCATTTTGCAGAAATGCATTCATGTCATCTGCAAAGAGCCTCATGATCATCTGGCCATGGTCGAGAGGAAGAAAAAACCCTTTAATATGGTGCAATTCGATGTGATGTTGCACATGATGGTTGAGATGATGGAGTATATCCACTCCTAGTTGCAGCAAAAGAATGATAGGCCCTTCCTAGGACCAAACAGTTCACTACCATAGTCCACCACAAATAGAAAGGAAGAGATATCTAGATGCATTTTCTCATATATGTGGTAGAAATGGTCACATAAAGTGATCGAATTCCATAAAAAATCAATTAGGTATTCCGTCTCTGCTAGGAGATTTCATTTGGACTGAGGTTAGTGATTGCTTCTTCAATCTCTTCAATAGTGATTGTGGACTCAAAGGGAGTAAGGGTTTTTTTACTTTAGTAGTTTTGTTCATGGCCCTCTTGACCACTTTCCCCCTCGATTCTTATGATTTACCTAGCAAGCTTAACCACTCGTTTATACTTTAACACAATATCTTGAATATTCTTAGCACACATGCCCCAAGCCAACCTCATCAGAAGAAATATGGCTCCAATAATTGCAATAAATAGAGGCCTTCATTTCCATTTTAATAGCAATAAACATGAAGAAGATAGGTCCAAGCTGGAGTTACCCCAATTTGAAGATTGTCACATAGTTGAAGAATTCAACTATGAGGGTGTAGTGATCAAACATATGAAGGAAGGAATCAACACAAACTTTATATTTCGAATCTTTCTTGGAAAAAATGTTAGGATTCAAATATACCCTATCAAGATGAGATGCCTTTGAAGTTATCATCTTGTTGCCTGTTAATCATGGTATACCCATAGTCAATAGATATATTGATAGTATCATGCATCTCTACTAGGTGTGAAGATTATCTCTTAACTACCTTAAAGAACAATACATTTGGGCTTAAACCACTTGTTTAGGGAATTTTCGATGCTCATTTCATCTATGAGATAGATAGGTTCACTGGTTTCCGAAATGTCAAACCAACATGTAGATCTACCTATTAGATATACTCATACTCTATCCTCCTCAAGTGACCACAAATGATCCATGGTACTCTGAGTTGTAAGGGCCCCATTATGAGGAGAAGCCATTATGAGACCACATACATTTGTGGAATCCTAACTTCTAAGTTAGAGGAGGTCTAATTATCAGGCTCAAGAGGTTTCAACAACAAACAACAGAAGATGTTAAGCAGTGTGTCATAATCTACGATTGGAAATCAAGGTGGTTCGTCAATAGGAAAAGGTGGAGCAACAATAATGCCAGTCACCCCAACATTGTGGATATGACCACCAACCTTCATAGAAGGTAAATGTTGATGGTACGAGTTACAACCATCATATGAGCTTCTAGAAAATGTTCTTGGGACGGATCCTGAGCCCCAAGGAAGATTTGATCCAAATAATCTTGGTCAAATGATTTCTCCTAATGCTGATCTTCTATGTGCTTGAAAACATAGAAATGCAGGTGCACTCTATGCTCTAGTTACAAGTAATACTGATAGTGTTCTGACGCTCATTAAGCATAGTACCAAGGTTTATGAAACATTAAACATATTGAGAGATCAGTATGAAACTCATAATTAGACACCGATTTAGAACTTGGAGAATCAACTAGCAGTAGAAAGGCTTGGTGATGGGGAGATTGTAGAAGTATTTATCACTTGCATAAATAATCTATGGGATCAAATGGCACGAGTAGGTGTACAAACGTCAAGCAAGGAGCTAGCTTGGCATTATCTTTGCATGTGTCCACCAAAGTTTGATGGTTTGATAACTTCTCTTAATACTAAAGCAGAACTCAAGCTATAACTTTTGACAAATTCAATGCCTTACTCTTGAAGGAGGAGTTGCAACTCAAGGCAAGGAGTGGTGGCAACAAAGGAGATGTTGCATCCGCAACAAATGCCAAAGGAGGCAAAGCAGCCTCTTCAAAAGATGGAGAAAAAAAGAAGAATGGCGAAAAGAAATATCAAGGGAGAGTGTTCCCATTGCAAGATGAAAGGCCACAAAATTCAACATTTCTGCATGAAGAAAGGAGAAGAGAAGCATGGCTCTTAAAAAGGTGGTGATATAGATTTACTCGAGGATAAAAAAAAGAAGATCGGCAAAAAGAAATTCAAGGGAGAGTGTACTTGGGCCTATCAAGACGCTTTAGTATAAATATTGATTATTCAAGCCTCAAGGGAGCCTCTTGTTTTATTAATCAAAACTTAAGTCAACAGAGTCTACACAAATGAGAATCAAATAAGTTCTCGATAAGCTCAATTATGAGTGATTCTTTTCTTCTCATCAATCTTATGGTTTACCTAGCAACCTTAACCACTCGTTTATACTTCAACACAATATCTTGAATATTCTTAGCACACATGCCCCAAGTCTTATCAGAAGAAATAAGGTTCTAGTAATTTCAATAAATAGAGGCCATGATTTAAGTTTTAATAGCCATAAACATGAAGAAGATTGGTCCAAGTTGGAGTTAACCCAATTTGAAGTTGGCCACATAGTTGAAGTTTTCAATTATGAGGGGGTAGTGGTCAAACATATGAAGGGAGGAATGAACACAAACTTTATATTTTGAATTTTTCTTCAAAACAATGTTAGAATTCAACTATACCCTATCAAGATGAGATGCCTTTGAAGGTATCATCTTGTTGCCTATTAATCAGAGTACACCCGTAGTCAACAGATATATCAACAACATCATGCATCTCTACTAGGTGTGAAGCTTATCTCTTAACTACCTTAAAGAACAATAAATTTAGGCTCAAACCAACCTTTTAGGGAACTTTTGATGCTCATTTTGTCTATAAGATAGATAGGTTCACTCGTTTGAGAAATGTCAAACCAACATGGAGATCTACCTGTTAGATATACTCATTACTACATCCTCTAGTGACCATTAATGATCAATGGTGCTCTAAGTTCTAAGGCCCCCATTATGAGGAGAAGCCATTGTGAGAGCCTATACATTTATGGAACCCTAACTTCCAAGTTAGATGAGGTCTATTTATTTATCAGGCTCAAGAGGTTTCAAGGACAAAAAAATAGAAGATGTCAAGCACTGCATCTTCATCTAAGACTTGCAATCAAGGTGGTGTCAATAGGAATAGGTGGAGCAGCAATGATGTTGGTCATCCAAAAATTATGGATACGACCACAACCTTCCTGGAAGGTAAATGTGATGGTACGAATTAAATCCTATGGAAATTTAAAATCAATTTATATCCTTGATTTATATGAGCTTCTATAGAATGCTCTTGGGAGTGATCATGAGCCCCAAGCAACACCTAATCCAAATAAACTTGGTCGAATGAGGACTCCTCCTAATGTGCATCTTCTACATGCTTTTAAACATTACCAAGTTTTATGAATCATAGATAATATTGAGAAATCAATATAAAACAGGTACTTAGACATCGATTCAAAACTTGGAGAATCAACTATTAGTAGAAAGGTTTGTTGATGGGGAGATTGTTGAGGTGTTTATCACTTGCATAACAGCCTCTTCAAAAGTTGGAGACAAAAACAAGAACTACAAAAAGAAATTCAAGGGAGAGTGTTTCCATTGCAAGAGGAATGGCCACAAAATTCAAGATTGTCACATGAACAAGGTAGAAAGAAGAATGGATCTTCAAAAGGTGGCACTCTAGATTTACTCATTCCATCTAGATTTGGTAGTTCCATTTGTAGCAATGGTCTGTTGCAAAGCTTGTATGTCATCCATTTCACTTGTCAATGATGGTCATGATAGTGACAAGGTGTTCCTCATTTGGCACAGCTGGGACTGATGTATCCTTTAGGGACCAAGTCAGACTTTCCATAAATGGCCCTCCTATAGAAATAATTTTCCCACTCCCTTGTGATTTGTATGAGAGTCCTCATGCTCCTTATCCCTCTATGTCTCCATCTCCTAATTTGTATGAGAGTCCCCGTCATGATTCATATGCGAGTCCCCTTGCCCTTCCTCCCTCAATGTTTGCATGTCCCTTACACTCTCTTGGCTCATATGTTAATCCCACTTTCCCTCCTATTTCATATGAGAGTCCCCTGCCCTCCTCCCTCTACATCTGCATCTCTCTCTCTCTCTCTCTCTCTCTCTCTCTCTCTCTCTCTCTCTCTTTCTCTCCCTCTCTTGGTCTTGATATTAATCCCACTCCCCATCTTGATTTTTATGAGAATCTCCTTGCCCTCCCACTATTTATGCATCTTCCTCCTCCTCTCCTAATTTGTATGTGAGTCCCTCTTCTACTTGTTATGAGAGCCCCCCTTACCCTCCGTCCTCTATGTCTGCAACTCCTTTTGTGTCTCCTCATCTAGATAATAATCCCACTCCGCTTCTTGATTCCTAAGAGAGTCCCCTTTCCCCTCCTACCTATATGAATACATCTACCTCTCCCTTTGCTAGTATGAAAATAAAGTAAGTGTATGATCTAAGGGTCCGACGGATTCAGATGGATCTGAAATCCGACACTGTTTGGTCTCTTGTATGTATGACCAAAGATCTCAAGTCTAGACTTATTAAAAGTTCATTTAGTCTTGTGAAAAAGTAATCCACTTAGCTTAGTGGCCAAGAGAGCCCTCAAGTACCTAAAGGGGACCATGAATGAAGGTTTGTTTTATTCATTTACTTCAGATATTGAGCTAAAGGTCTACTCAGATGCAGATTGGGTTGGATCTAGAGATGATAGAAGAAGCACATCCGGGTATATATCATTTGCAAGTTCAAAAATCATTTCTTGGTCATCCAAGAAGCAACCAACTATGGCATTATCTTCTACAGAAGCCGAATATAGAGGTTTGGCTAATGCAACTCAAGAAATCATGTGGTTAAAGTCTTTGTACACAGATCTTGGACTTCATTCGTCAACACCTCACATTTTTGGTGACAACACAAGCTCACTACATCTAGCAGCTAATCTGGTATACCATGCTAGAACCAAGCATATTTAAGTCCACTACCATTATGTAAGGGAGAAGCTAATGAGCAAGGATATTCAACTATCCTATGTCTCTACAAATATGCAATGTGTAGACATGTGGACTAAAGCTCTTGATGGTATAAAGTTAAGTAGATTCAAGTTGATGATTGGCTTGCAAGAAATCAAGGAAAATTGAAGACTTATTTGAAGGCCAAGCATGTTAAGCTTGAGGGGGAGCTATTGGTGCATTTTACCCAAGCCTACATGCTTGATATGCTTGATATTATGATCATTTGTAAGTCACATGTGTAGTCATGTGAACACCTCTTGTAAAAGAGTACATTTTATCTCTTGTAATTGAAAAAAGAAAAAAGGAAAAGGATGGCTTACATCACCCATGATGTAAAAGCAAATTCGTGGCTCTAACTACCTAAAACCACGAATTTTTGAGCTGAGGGAATATCTCCTAACTTTGGGGATCACTTTTAGGTGGAGCCATTCGAATTCGAATTCAAAACTCCCTCCAAGAATAGCTATAAAAAGAGCAAGAAGGAAGAGGCGATTAGCAAGCCTTGTACGTGACCACTTCATGTCATTTTGTAGATATTGAAGAGCTTAGTCCATAGCTCTATCATTCTACTCCCATTGTGCAAATATTCATTGCCAATGTGGTTGTAATCATATGTCAATCTATACATTTATCATCATCTACTTCTCTGTTTTGTTCTCTGCTATACTCACTCAGAGCAGTAACTTCAGAAGGTCATATCTCGAGTTCTACGCAATTTTTTTCAGTGTTTTAACATGCGTCAGATAGCTCTTACTGTCTACTTTCTGAATATAAATGTTCATGGTCATTGCATTTACAGTTTTGGAGATATCTGCATTTTACTGCTCAGTGGTCTATCTCTGCAGAGCCCCGAGAATTGTGGGCATGTTCCAGAAATTGATAAATTTTGTTCTTAGTGCTCAGTCCATCATTTGAAGTGTTTTAACTTGGATTGGGAAGATTGCTAAGTCTATTTACTATGCCCAAAACGAAGTTTTCTAATTCCTACCAGGTTGAGAGCATTATTCATTTTTTCCAGTAGGTGTATGTCCAAAAATAGCAAGTTTTGGGAGCTAGTCATTTCGCAACTAGTCTGTCGTGACTTCAACTTCTGAGATACATGTTCCAAAGTACTTGGCTGATATTTTGGTGGATTTTGGAAGCTCAAAGGGTCTACTAATCAACTCTGAAGTCTCAGTTTCCTGGTGTGAAGCTGGTTGTAGCAGCACCTACTCATCTTTGGATTGCATCCACCATCTCTCTTCACAGAATAGTCCCTCCTCCAGGGTAGATGCCTTGCGTGGGAATGATTCAAAACATGGCTACTCACAGGGAGGGACCCATCGTGCCATGATGGGGTTATTTGGCACAATGGCAATCGTTTGTCCGAAATTCCTAGAATCAAGGTGAATATGGAATATCGTATCATGTTGAACAAGAAGTGGTGCTAGACTTGAACTAGGCCAGGTTGGGATTTGAAGTTCATGTCTATCTAGCATCACCTCATCGAGATCAAAAGGTCAATTCTCATGTGGCAAATTCTCCAAAGTGGTATCTAGATCAATTTAAAGGTTAGCAAATATTTTAGGGTTCCACCATGGTTCAAGCGATGCCCTCGCAACATTGAGGACCTGGGCCACATCTTCTTTGCATGCCCCAAGTCCATCCTAATTCGGCTAACCCTTGGGAATATTTTGAGATGGCAAAAACAAATCACTTGGAAGCAAGTGCTACTGGGCAAAGAGATCGGCTACTCAATGGCACTATGGAACATGGTTAGAGGGGTAACGCTCTGGAAGATTTGGCGGGAGCAGTGTGCCTATAATTTTGGGCACCCACCCAAAGAGTGGTCGATCAAGAAGTCTTTGTGCCTTCTTTGCAACAAAATTTCCAACTGCAAGAGGTCCCCACGCTTTAGGCACCATAAAGTGTTTTTCATAGAGAACGAGAAGCTCAAACCAAAGTGGGCCCGCACATGAGGGGGACAAGAGGGTGATAAAGCTCCTTTCTAACATGCTATAGGTGCGCAAGTTCTACCCCTGCTTTGCTTGATTCGAAGGGTCCCAAGGGCACTAGTTTGATTTCTATGCGGTAAACCAATCTTCACACGGATGGCTTGGAAATATGAAAATAAGGTTTGAGATTCTCAACTATGAAAAATTGATCTATACAATTTACTTTGAATAAGTTAAGATGAAAGCGTGGCTAGCCATACTTGTAACTATACCCAACCTTAATTTAGAACTTGAAAAGAAAAGAAGAGAATGATAAAAGCTGAAAATAGGGATGCCTTTAGAGACAATTCAAGGCTTGGACAACCAAAACATCAACATGAAGTGTGCCCTAGCAGCTCCGCCGTTGGAAATTTCTCATCAACATGAAGTGTGCCCTAGCAGCTCCGTTGTTGGAAATTTCTCATGGATAGTCAAGGCTTGGACAACCAAAACATCAACATGAATTTCTCATGGATAGTTTAGGAAACCAGGCAGGACTTGCCTTCTATAAAACCATGGTCCTGAAGATTTCAATCAACGAAGTCTTTTGTCTCACTTCACACTAGAGTTTACATGCACATTTCCCCTTTAAATTCTTTGTGGCGTAAACAAATGCTTGTTTATCAATTCTCCGAACTCTTGTCTAAAATATAGTATCAAGTCTTGAGATCCATGCATTTATTCTCCGGCAAAGGTCATCTGGAAGGAATATGTAAATATGCTAGTGCGTTTTCATTGATTTAAGTGTTCTTGAGTGTTTTCATTGATTGAAATTCCTTGAGTGTTTTTCTTGTTTGTTTTCTTTTTTTCGTCTAATTATCCGTTTGCACAAAGTTTGACTGTGTATAGAACAACATATCTGAGTCCTATTGTTGAGATCTAGACCATGAGATGGTCTCCATATAATACAAGATAGAATTAGGCACCATAAAGATAAGGCACTCTTTCATCGTAAGATGACCTTTGTAATACATTAATTTCACCATGAGATTGTCTTTCTAGTACAATACAGAATTCATCACCATAAAAGCAAAGCATACAAGCAAGATAGAATCAAGCATCAAAAACATGGGAGTTGCTGCTAAACTAACGCAGCATATGTGGAAAACCACAGAATAACCCAAGGGACGATCCACTTATATGAGAAGGACGTAGGAGCCATAGAGAGGGTAGGCGAGGAAGGAGGATAAATATCCGGAGGCGGCGCCGGGGGATAAGTATCCGGAGACGGAGAGGGTGACGCAGACGGAGAGGGAGGCGGCGCAGGGGGATAAGTATCCGGAGACGGAGAGGGTGACGCAGACGGAGAGGGAGGCGGCGGAGGGGGGCTCTCATACAGATGAGGAGGGAGGGGGGGGGGGAGTTCTTGGTCCTTCGGGAATTGTTGGTCCGTCGGGAGTCTTTGGCGGGTTGCTGACATCTGGAGTGTTTGGCGGGCCGCCATGTGGAGTTGCCACGTGGCCGCCATGTGTAACAGGCTTTGTCTTTGGCCAAACTCTTCGATATGTACCACCTGGACCAGGTAGTTTGGAGGCATCCAAGAACGTGGCAGCCATTCGCCGCCTACCTTTGAAAGGCGGTCGTCCGATGAAAGAAGCGGTAGAAAAGAGGAACGCCTTGTCACTGTTATGAGCTTGGCCGGCAAGCGGAACCGACGAGATACAAGCTTCGCCGCGGCAGACCGCTGCTGCTGCAGATGGAGCAAGTAAAGCTAGACCCGAAAACAACATCAGCGACAGGGTGGCGAGAGCAAAGTCCAGTGCGCGCGCACGATTCCGTCGCTCGACGGAACATCGAAGATGAGGGAGCGGAGGTAAAAAACGAGCAAGAATCCCAGCAGCCATGAGTGTACAATGTGTAAGCTGTGAAACCCTCCAGGCTCCAATATGTGATGATCATTCCATATTTATACACGCACGCACCAGTGCCAAGCACTGCCAACTGCGCCAGCCAAGACAGCCCTATTGAGCTGCATCATCAGTAGTAAGCCACGACTTGGCCAACGCCTAATTCAATGCAGCTAGTCGATATCACCTACCTCATCTTCAGCTTGTCAACTTGCAAGTTCAACTCATCATCAGTAGGCCAACGCCTAATTCAGTGCAGCTTGTCGATATCACCTACAGGCTACACCTCACTCTGCACACGGCTCACTCTGTGCACACTGCTCATGACTTGGCCAACGCCTAATTCACTGCAGCTTGTCGATATCACCTACAGGCTACACCTCACTCTGGAGTCTGTGCACACTGCTCATCACTATGTTTGAAGTTGATTTACATATTCAGCTCCGCACCACCTCCTCAACTTGCAAGTTCAATTCGTCATCGTCTTGTCGGAAGCTGCTCATTGCTTATTAGCTCTCCTATTCATACAATATCGTTATACTTGTCCCGATCTTCAGCATTAGGCTTTTTTGTTTTCTTAATTTGGAATTTCGATCATCGACACCTGCTCTTTCCTCGTCTCTCACTTTTCCGAGGTTCGAGATCATGTAGATCTTTGGATTTTGAACCTGTTAGTCTATGGAAAACTAATCTCTTCAAAACTAATTGGATACACATCATTGATTGGAGACTAAGATTTTTTTCTTGCTATTTTTATTCTCTTTAGAATTTTTATCGTCTTTCGATGGCGTTATTTATCACTTTCTTTTTGCATTTTTGGTATAATTTCAGTGAAATCCTCATAAATTAAATTGAAAATGCTAATCACAATAAAAAATTGTAAATAACTTTCGAAATGGCAAACACAAAAAAAAAAAAAGCCTTAATGAAGCTCGTGTACTTCTTTTCTCCATTTTACCACTGCTGGTCTTTTTGTGTTTTTCCTCTTTAATGCTCTTATACGTCTTTCGCTTTCATTCTTTTGTACATCCTTTAATGCTCTTGTATCTCTTTCCTTTTTTTTTTTTGAGTAAACTAGAAGTGAAAATTGATGCTAGACAGCAGAGGGGAGCCTAAAGGGGAATGAAACAAAGAAACTCCAGTAGGACCCAGCTCTACAGAAATCAGGGCATCAATACAGACTTCAGGGGTTACAAAACCCGAGAGTAGGTATACATATCCAAAAAATGGATCATTTCTAGTCTACTAAAAGAGTAGTTCTTCAGAAGTTTGATTCTCCAACATGTGCAAGGGTTATTCTTGAAAATATTAGGAGGGTTGATCACCGAATGTGAGTCGTCAGGGATATAGGAGAGACAAAGCTTCATTATTCTCCTAATTCTCATCATACAAGAGAAGAAATGATTCTTGGGGTTAAGACTAAATAGTTTAGAGTTTTTGTGCCTCCAGGTTGTCCACAAAGTGTGGACTCTAATCAGCTGCCATAAAACAATATCCATTTTGTTAGCTTCTCCAAGGAGAACCTCCCTCCTTCCAGGGAGTTTTATTTGCAATACAAGTAGATCCCTTGCCAGAATTTTTGAGCAGCTTTACATTTGAAGAATAAATGATCAAGATCCTCTCTATCTCCACAATGATAGCATTTTCCATCATCAACTTTAAACTCTTTTGCTTTATTTCCTGTCCAGAATCCTTTGCGAATTATCATCCACAACAGGAAAGAATGTTTGGCATTCATAGGGAAAGACCAGATACATTGAAACCTGTACTTCCATTGATGATGGGTCTAGGAGATGTCCCATTTTTTATTCTGCTTCAATGAAATAATTCAGATGTTATCTTTTGAGCTTCCAAAACTGAAGTACATATCTTTGGCCACTTCATGGAGATAAACCTATTTCCTCCACAGATTATCCTTCAGCTTCTTCTCCAGCTCCCTCTTCTTGTCCTTAATCATCTATTTACATTGCAAACACAAAGAATTAGTACTCATTATATCCTGATCATCCATCAAGACTTCATTCCTGATAAGACCCTTCCAGTTATCAAACCCCTGCTTCCTACGCTTGTTCATTCTTATAGATAGAGAGTTGATGTTAGAGTCAGGGGACCAACCAAACCACATGGACTCTTGCAAAATAAAAGAGGAACTATTGGAAAAACAAACAGGCAAGGAATAATTTTTTTTAATTTTCATCCAAGCTTTCCGAAAATTACACACAAGAATGGAACCTTTAGGAACAACATAAACAGGAGCTATAACAATGTCCCATAACTGGAGATTAGTCCAAATTTAATTACTAAGCAGATGGAACTTATCAATATTCCTCATGATCAGTGTGGCCCAGAAATCATCAGAATTAGTAGCTCTTAGAATCTCAGAACCCACAAGAATCTTCTTGCTCCTTTTTATTACTTCTACCTTTAGTGCTCTTACGCATCAAAATACAACCTGTTTACAATGATTCATGAAACAACATCGGAAGTCTTTCTATGAAAGTTCTTTTTCTTTTTTAATGGAGGTTCAGCCGAGGCCTATTCCCTCAGACTTTAACTTTGAAATTTCAACTGTACAAGGAAGGGAATAGTACCCATGGGACGCCCCTTATCCCACAAGGACAGGGGTTTACAAGGTTGGGTTAAACGACGGTCACAACTACTGCAGGGATGGACAAATGATGGCACCTTAGCCACATGCAACATCATTCCAAGATACACTACAACGTATGAGGGGCATACCGGTGCTTCATATACCGACGGTCATAGTCAGCGTCCGTATGTGCCTCGGAAAATGTCACTTAGAGATATCGACGGTCAAGTGACCGTCGGTATGACCGTTTTAAATGGATCATAGGTGTGGCCCCGTAGCCATCGGTATGGGCATCGGTATAAGATTCGGTATAGGTGTCGGTATGGGCGTCGGTATAGGCATCGGTATGGGCATCGGTATAGGCATCGGTAATTTATTGGGAAGTACCGACGCGCTGTCGGAGAGAATTTATTACTCTTAAGATATTATAAAAATTAAAAGATTAAGTGTTTGATATAAGTTTGGTTAAATTATGAAATTTTTGACTAATGTTTGATTTAATTTTGCAGAAAAAGAAGTTGCTGATCAATATCAAGATGGGAAGTATTTATTTAAGTATATTTAAGGGTATAGATGAACATTCAAGGGTTAGTTAAGGGGTTTTCTATGTTTTGAAAGTAATGTAAGAGTAATTAAGGGTCAACTATAGATTCTGATCATGTTTTAAAGGGTTTTAACTAAATTACAAGGGTAATTAAGGGTTAAATGTATATTTTGGGCGGTTAAATGTATGTTTTGATCATGAATTATAGGGTTCTAGTTAAGTTTTAAGGTTAGTTATGGGTTAAATATTCATCCTAGAGGGTTATGGAAGGTTAGAAAATAGATTTATGGGTTAGTTGAAGTTATTTGATGTGGTTTAAAGTTAGTTGTAGGGTAAACTTAAGGCTAAATGATTAAATAAGTGGGTTATAGTCTATAAATAAATTATTAAATAGATTAATTATATCTTAAGCAACCTTAGCAAATTAATAGGAATATATATTAATTATTTATTTCCACTAAGCCTAAGGTAATAATTAAAATGGGTCAAATTATCTTTGTCTAAGGTATAGTATTTATTCTAAAGTTTAGTATTTGGTCCATTGAATAATTAATTGATTGGTTGAAATTGGGGAAATTCAAATGGGGAAAAATCCCACGCCTAAAAAGTTGTTGGAGTGATGTGGAGTTAAAGAGGAGTCAAATTAGGTAGTTGGTTGAGTTATCTAATGGAAATTGTAGGCTATGGTGGGCTACTCTCATCTATTTAAAGAGGGGAGTACGTGCTCACAAGTACATGTGTTTTTTTCAGGTACTTAATTTTTCTCTAGACTATAGTTATATTTGTTCTCAGCTTTATGTCAGTCCTCTGACACGAGGAGAGAGAAAGCCATCTCTCTTGTCCTTCAATTTATGGAAAGCAAATATTTTTAGGAAGTGCAGAGATTTATTTTTTTATTTTTTTTCTTTCCCCTCTTCTTTTTCCCTTCTTCTTGCCTCTCCCTTTTTTATCTAAAAGAAATTATTTTTTATCCCCTCTTTCTCCCTCCCTTTGTCTGCCGGCGGTGCAGCTCTGCTGCGCGCGCAGCAGAGAGAGAGAGAGGGAACAGTAAGAGAGAGAGAGAGGGAACAGTAGAGAGAGAGAAAGATTAAGAGAGAGAAGTAAAGATTTTTTTTCATTTTTATATTTTTTGTTTCTTTTTTATTTTCATTTTTTCCCTCCCTCTCCTTCTCTCTGCAGCCGACGGGCGCAGCCGTCGGCGCAGTAGAGAGAGAGAAAGGAAAAGAGAGAGAGAGGAAAAGAGAGAAAGAGAGAGAGAGAAAAAGACTTTTTTATTTTGTCCTTTTTTTTTTTAGTTTTTTTATTAGATATTGTTTTTTCCTTTTTTATTATATTAATATATGTATTTACTTTATAGTTTAGATATATTAAATATTTAATGTTTATATTTTAATATTATATTATGATTTTCTATGATTATATTTATGCCTAAAAATATTTATTAATTAATTGCTGAGAAAATAAAAAGATATATGTTTATGTAATTTTAATTGTAAGTGGATGATTTAGTATATATGATTATGTATCTATTTATGTGTGTGTGTTTATCTAATTAGGATGATTGCTAAATGTATGTTGTTATCCTAATGTTTTGTGTGCTCACAGGTTAGCATGAAGATGAAGCAACTTAGCCTTATTCTTTCCCAAAGAACTCATTATTCCATCCAACTCTTCTTTATCTCAATACTTAAACCATCCATTCTTAGCCTATACATTTCTTATCTTACCCTTATCCCAAGAATCTTCAACTTGATAGATACCTAAGTTCGTTTACCCAAGTATCAAGATAGTGCATGTTAGATATTAGGATTTGAATCCATGTTAGTTTAATGCTTGAAACCATGATAGTTAAATACTTGAACCCATGTTAATGTTAAATACTTGAACCCATGTTAATGTTAGAACTTGAACCTATGTTAGTGTTAGAGCTTGAACCCATGTAAGTATGTTAGTGCATGTTAGTTAGTTGTTAATGCATGTTAGAATATGTTACTTGTTAGTATATGTTAGTTATTAGAGCATGTTAGTGCATATTAGATGTTAGAAATTTATGCATCTAAGTTAATGCATGCTAATTAAAGTATGTATTTAAGTTGTCATACGTATTACATGTATGTTCATGCATGTAAATGTTAGTATGTGTTAGTGTATGCATGTGTATGTTAGTGTATGTTTATGTGTGTATATGTTAGTGTATGTTCATGCATGTGTGTGTTTATGCATGTGCATGTATGTTCATACATGTGTATGTTAGTGTATGTTCATGCATGCATGTGTTTATGCATGTGCATGAATGTTTATGCATGTATGTATGTTAATTAAAAAATGCATGTTTATCTATGAGTAAACAATGTATAATGATGTATATTAAAATAATTATGTAAATGAATTATTTATTGTAATATATCTATTTTAATAAAAGAATATATTTAATATATATGTATTTTAGAAAGATTAATTACTTTAGTGTTATTTAAAAAATGCTAAATGAGTGTTAAATTTTATAAAGATATACTAATTTCTCTCATGCGTTTTTTTCAGATTTGATTTCTGAAGAATTGCAGCCTGTTGGTGAACTGAAGGCCTGTTGCCCTCTTTCACATAGATGTGTTTTTTTCAGAAAGCTATTGGCGAACTGGAGATACACATGTGACCTGAAGTTTGAAAAGCAGAGATTGTCCTTAGTTTGAAACTTTTATTAGCTTGTATAGGCTATCTTTTAGACTGTCATTTATAAACTTCATCCTTGAGGTTGTATAGGACTTTGATTATTAATTTAGTATCATCTTTTATGTCTAAAGAAAGTTCTCCGAATAGTTCCTTTCTACCTTCATCAACAACCAATAGAAGATAAAGAATCATTAAAAGAAGTAATAGTAGAAGAATCTTTGCACGATCCTAGGACAACTATAACTTTACTTTCTACTGTTCCTCCTAGTGTTAGTGAAGAAAATTTTCCTCCAACTGTAGATAGAAACGTAGAAAATATCCAAGAAGAAACAAACGAAACTATAAAAGATCAAATAGTTAGTGAAAAGATTATCCTACCTTCTTATTTTGACGCAGTTGAACTTTATAGGAACGCTTCACCTTACGGACCTTAGGAAAAGTTATACTTGTACCTGTCCTGCATAGTCACCCTGCGTGCGCCGTTAGCGAGGCGACTGAATTGATTCGACAGTCGTCAAAAATCGCGCCCACACTTTGAACCTGACGTGAACAACGGCTCGGCAATCTCAGGTGATGTATGTTTAAATTTCTGTTTAGAAATAAGCATGTTTTTTTCAGGTCAAAACCAAAAAACAAAAAAACAATATTTCATGACGGGAGTTTATTATCTTTCTCCCTTATAAAAAAGATATTAAATGATGGGAGCTTCTTTTCTTTCTCCCTTATCAAAAAAGATATTAAATGACGGGAGTTTATTATCTTTCTCCCTTATAAAAAAGATATTAAATGATGGGAGCTTATTATCTTTCTCCCTTATCAAAAAAGATATTAAATGATGGGAGTTTATTATCTTTCTTCCTTATCAAAAAAGGTATGATATGATGGGAGTTATAACCTACTTCCTTAGCAAAAAGGTATTTATATGGGAATTCTTTTACTTTATTCCTTAATAGAAAACTAAAATTATGAATTTTATTAATGATGCAAATATTGCTTTTCTAATCAATGTTTTGAGTGGTTTAATGCAGGTCAAGCAAGAAAAGATGATTTGATGGAAGCTACAAAATTTGACTCAATATTAATTTGGTTTTTATAGATGGATTATCCAGAAGTATTATCTTGAATTGATATATTTGCTTTAAATTGGCTAATAGTTATGTTTTTCATAAGTTTTTTCAAGATGAATTATTTTTCAGGTTTAGGATGAAGACTGAGAGTTTATGGAAAACCAAGATTTTCTTCAAGAATAGAATATGAAAAACCTTTTACTTCCATTTTTGCACCATTTTTTGTTTAAGCTTGCATTAAAAGTATGCATTAAATTATGTACAAACACATGTTGAGTTTTCCCTTAGGTGCACGTCCATTTGCACCAATCTCCATTGTATCATGCATGATGAAATCTGCGAGCAAATTCTAAGTATAGGAGATGAAAACCTCTTCATCAAAAGCTCTTATCCCTTATGCACCATAATTTTGAAAATGCACATAAAGTATGCATGTATTAGGGTCACATTACATGACCATGCATTTAGGCACGATCTGATCTATACCCATGCACATATGAGAGACTGTAAGGATGAATGTATAATCACATTACTATGTATGTGAGTGAGTGCACAAGCCTCACCATCCGAAACCTTTTTACCTTGCTCATTGCACCATATTTGATCTCTATGCATTTTAAAGTATGCATCTATAGGGCTAATTACACAGCCCTGCATAAGGCACTTTGATTTTAAAACCCATGCACATTTAAAATATTATGAAGATGATCTTTTGAAAGCAGCACAGACATCTTGGTTTGGCGCATTCGGAGGAAGCACAGGTTTGGTGGGGGCGGATGTCGGAGAGATCCTCTCTCCCTAACTGGATATCCCATCCTTTAATTTTGACATAAGAATTGTCGAACTAGTGATTAGTATTATTGAAGACATTCAGATGGTGCAAATAAAAAGTCCTGTAAACATATGATTGATATGCTCTTTCATACAAACAATGTCTGAACATGATGAGTCTCATGGAGCAAGCAATGAAGCTATAAGTGGATATGAAGATATAGGCGGCAAATAATGATGGATGCTTCGAATGTGTGCAAATGAGTTTCTCATTTGTTACTCCTATGTGTTTTGATTCTTTGGAAGATATCTCGCATAGAAAATACGAAGTCTTCAAGGATTAATTCATAATTATTGCTTCGTGATTGATGATAGTTATCTCAAGATTTTGTATGGAAAGTTTTGGCTAACAGAAAATAGGCGGCGCCATCTAAGAGAAAAAGGATCGTTTTGGCAAAAGAGATGGGGACACGCTGATCATCAGGGGAAGAAAAGAGTCAGTTCTGCATGGGAAAGGGGGCCTTCTGATTAAATATGATCGGAGATAGAAGAGAAGGGGGCTCTTCAGGCGGACGGGGAGAGATAGAAGGGGCTGTTCTGGCCAATTCATCACGCCTATCTGGTAGAATCTCTTCTTCTTTTGAAAGGATAAATTATCTGAGGAGGAAAAGAGGTGGCGCACAAATTCGAGAAGAGAGGAGGCAACGCAGAGGGGATCTGCTTGATTTATTGCGTGACCATTCAGAGATGAAAAGCGCTACTGTTCATTAATCATATCGGCACAGATAGATTCGGGGAGATGGCTTATATCTGAGGAAGGCAGCGCATGCAAAGGGAAAGGCCAACTTGCATTCAATTCTGAAAATATGATGTCGACTCCAATCTGGCAAATGTGAGTGATGTCAAATAGCTATGCGACTACATACTTACAATTGAATATCAAACAGGTGACTTTTCATGCGTTCTGCATACATCATTAAGATATATGTGTAAGGAGTTTTCCATTCATTCAACCATGTCGAAATCTTTTCCTCTTATTATCTCTGTCAACACGTTGCTTTATTAACGTCAATGGAGTTTCTTGCGTTCTATAAGATTTGCCCAGTAATTGCGGATCAATTGGCAATCTAACTCATGTATAGGTGTGCGCTTTTGTTGAATACTTTGTTTATTAATTGATGAATGTGGATAAATATGCTGACATGCAATGTACTGTGAATTAGTAAAGCCTCGGCTGATTGTCGTTAAAGTCTTACCTACAATATGAAGTACAAGAAGCGTTTGCAATAACAGAGAAAGATGCCTGTGTTTCTTTTATGATATATCAGGTTATGATGCACGATAAATCTAATCGTTTCCACAATAAATCACAAGTTTTTACGTAAATGTTCGTAAGGTAAATTTGGAATTGCGTAATGTTAATGGGTTCTGATGGTTTGTGAAATAAAGACCATTGAAGCCAAGTTTTCTGACTTTGAAATTAATAGTAATGATATATGATATGAACTGACATGCAGAGTGCCCAAGAAGGAGGAACATTACCAAAAACTTCTGTACTATTATCTGATCTATGGCTACTTTATGTATGTATGGTCTATTGCCGCCAATTCCCCATATTCTGATAAGATATGTTCATTTTTGCCTACGCCATCGTTTTAGGAACATTAAGCAGATAGGAATAGAACACGCGTTCTAGCTATGGTTCATGACTGCTTGGTGTTTAAAGCTATTAATAAGCTCACTTCATTTCGAATAAGCAATTAGGAACGAGATATCTTTATCATATCACTAGGATAACATAGTACGACACTTCATCACCTTTGCAATTAAGTTTAAGTTGAAAAAAGAGGCACGGTATAGCATATGTTCTTCTGCATTTTTCTGATATTCCTACGATCAAATCACCTGAGAGACCACTATCAAAGGCTTCTTCTATTGTACTCGATTCATGGAATTCCGAAAACATTCTCTGTTTCAAAACTTCTAGAGGATGACAAAATATATTTGAATGAGCTGATGCAATCTTTTAAGTACATGAAGGCTAACCTGTGCGCGCTTGTTCTGAACTGTAAAGATCTCCACCTCCGACCACATGTGCTGTACATAGTGTTGGCTTTTGTTTCCCGCATAGCTCCTGGATTGAATGCAGATTTCAAGACATCTCTGAAGAATTCACTATTCATGTACCAATTTACGTTGATAATCATTGAGAATATTGAATAAGTGCACTTATATAATATGTTAATCATTCAATTTAAATACCTCTTATGATGAAATTACTCGGATATATCCTCTACATCCCTTTTTGTTCTGACATGATTTGTTGCCCCGATCCTCACTTGATGTACCACAGATAATTTTCGAGTAGCTCATATGTCGCACAAAAGTTGGTCTAACCATGTCCGTCTCTGCATATATGTTAAGAAACTTATTAAAGGCATTGAAAGCTTCCAAGGAAGTGACCATCAGAGTTCCTTTGAACCGTTATCTATCTCAAAGTTCCTTCTCTTATCCCACATCACACATTCTCTAGATGCAATTAGAATTCCATTCGATCATCCGCTTTGTTTTATGTGTATGATTGCTATATGTTTGCGCGTTCTTGCAACTACGCAGGTACATCCAAGATTTTTTATTTCTAAGTCGCTTGCTCCATTGATCTTAAGAGGTTTGCCCGCTATGACTATTCCTTCGATAGTTGAATGAGATTGCGGTACCAATAGTACTAATCGTGAGTAATCGGAATTATAAACAAAAAATATAAAGATAATACCTTTGATAGAAATAGCGCTTTCTTATAAAGGCTATGAACTATAGTTTCCTTGAAACTAATTAAACTCATTAATCCAATTCTCAACGATTGTGCATGGTCAGTCATATGGGTATCTATCTCAACAAGTGACTTTTGGTAGCTACGTTGTGTCTAACCATTATGAAATCTTTGAGATGATGTGCGGTGGAAAAGCTTTGTAGAGATAATGCATTAATTAACATGACTACAACTTGCAAACTTTCAGTTCAAAATTATTATTGAAATTTTGTTATAATTTTGATAGCTTACAAAGATTGATGAATCATTCACGAATGAACTTAGAGCAAATGTGAAGAACTACATTGTAATTTGTTACTAATAACTTTAGAGTTCTTTGAGTCCCACTGCACCTGAGATTGCTCTAAGCACCCGGTGTGTGCTGTATTTTCAGCGGTTGAACTGATCTATCGACCGTCGCTTTCGCTCCGACACTTTGAACCCGATGTGAACAATGGCACAGCAGGACAGGTATAAACATTTCTTCTTTTCTTGCATATGCATCAGCTTGGTTAGGCTATGTGGTTACAGCGGCTTGAGGTGATTGTCTTGCAGTGGCAAAAATTACAAACCTTGTAATTCCCTGGCTGTTGAGGGCTGAGCTTATGCTCTGAGCGCCTCCACGGGAATAGGCAAGTAGTAAACTTCATCTCTACACCCTTACCATCAACATTTTGAAGAAGAACGTTTGCACATTCATCCATTAGCAATTGATATATTAGATTTTGATCCTATTAAAAATTTGTATAAATTTTCACAATCACTCTTTGAGC
Source organism: Ceratopteris richardii (assembly GCA_020310875.1). NCBI lineage: Eukaryota > Viridiplantae > Streptophyta > Polypodiopsida > Polypodiales > Pteridaceae > Ceratopteris > Ceratopteris richardii. Next base: position 19,106,623 of record CM035417.1, on the reverse strand, counting down.
CTCTTCTTCGATTCAGATTGCAGGTATTGATCTATCCTCTAATACTTCTTTTTTCTCAAATATCAATGGGTAAAAAGAAAGAAGATAATTTAAACACACATAAAAAGAACTCTTCTATGGAGGGTTTAATTAAGAATGCAAATTTGGGACTTGAAACACAAGTCAAAGATTTAGAGGATAAGCTAAACTCATCAAATCAAGCAAAATTTAAAGAAGTATTTCTGTTAATTGACAAGTTAAGTGAGTTTTCAAATTCAAATAGTGTGATGTGTGGGATTTTACAAGAAATTGTTAAAAAATTAAAGATCCAAATAGATGATTTGACCAAACAAGAAAATGATCTACCTAAATGCAAGTGCAAACATGGAAAAAGTTTATCCCCAAAGTTGCCTAATGAATCCCATAAGAATGAGTATAGGAGATTCACCTATAGGCCTATGAATAGGAAAGTATATCCCTTAAGATGTTTTTGGTGTGACCAACTAGGTCATAGGTACGAGGATTGTGTTGCTTATAGTATTGCATGTCAAATTCACTTAGTCATTTCACATGACCTGAAGATTTGTGATTATCAAACACAACTACCTGTGAGATTAAACTTAGGTCGAGGAGGGATGAAAGAGTACTTTGATCAAACAAAATTGAGTCCTAAAACCAAACTTCAAAAACAATGGAAACCAAAAAGTCATGAGGAGAAAAGCAATGTATGTCAATTACATTCTATGATCACTAAGATTGTGACTAAAAGTGAATGCTTGAACAAGGATCAAAACCTTCTTAAACCTAAATCGATGAGTAACATTGATATTCAAACTACATCTAAGGGTCAAGATACATTGGAAAAGATAAAGAAAGAAGAAGATGTAAGGATAAAAGATGATGAAAATGAACAATCAATTGATGGAAATAAAGACATATATGCGGTTAAAACAGAACCTAAAATCATAGAAAATGACAATAAATGTGACCAAAATAAAAATGATGAAAGAATAGTTCAAATATCTGAAGATGAAAATCTTCAAATTCCATTAGAACATGACAAGAATATAGAAAAATGGATACAAGAAGCCATATGTAAGATTGCAAATAATATCAAAAACTCATCTAAAGTTAAGAAAAAGGAGAAGAATTTAAGAGAATAGTTTTATTGTGATGGAATTGTTTGTTGAAGATAAAATTTTCAAAATTTTGATATTGGTTGCTCCATATATGCCAGTTTTCCTAAAGATGATGAACATTTACCTAAATTGTTTTGTTTTATGAAGTTTTTATGATTGGAAAAGTTAGTTAAAAGCTTATGAGAAAGTTTTACATTATGATTTACTTAACCAAAAGAATACTAAAATATGAAAACACAAAGTTTGTTGATTATAAATTAAACTAAAACATGTTTGAAATTATATGCATAATATGCTTGCAAATAAGTTTGATCAATATGCTTGTCATTTCCTAAACTTATGATACCAAAGATGCTATTCTATACTAAAAATATAATTATCCATTGAGATAGGATGACAATAATTATGCTGATATACTACCCACTATGATTTTCGTTCTTATGATGAGAATGCCATATTTTATGCTTTTCTATTAATAATAAGCTTTCTAATTATAAATAGTATTATCAAAATGATGTTACTAAACTTATGATGAACTTATGATTTTCTTTCTTTCATAAATAAAAAGAAATCCATTATGATGAACAATTATGAAGAACATTATGAAATGATGAATATTTTGAACAAAATGATTTTTTGTTTACAACAATTATGATGGTATACTTTTAAAAGAAAGAAACATACATGATATAAATATGATCATGAAAAATATGAAGAACATGAAAATATGATACAATATGATGATGATTATATTGACTTTCCATATGATGAGGAAGAGGAATTTTCATAATCCAGATATGAATGTTTCATTGATATCAAAATATGATGCTCATTTTTAAAGATACAAGTTAAAAATACTATGAACATTATGATTTTTCCTAAACAATTTTGAACTTTGTTACATAGGTTGAAAAACCTATTGTAAAATTAAGAATGCATTATTTATAATAATTATTACTACTATGAATTTCTTATGATGAAATTTGTGACATGATGAAGATGAATCTGATAAAATATATGAATTTATATTTGCAAGATAAATGATAATGAAGATTACTTGTTTTGTAGCTTCTACTTTATGAGTGCTTACAGGTTCTGAAGATGAATTGATCAAAGTAATTGAAGATTTTTTGCCAAAAGTTTTGATGAACTTAAAGAGAGCTGAAGATGGAGTCAATATAGATTAGGTGAAAAAGTTCTAAACCTGATTTATGTTTCAATTTATTATGAAAGTTCATGCATTTCATGATAGAATATGTACAGTCTTCAGATAGGTTAAGAAAATTCTTAAAATTATGAAAGTAGAATTTACACTGAAGTAGGAATGTGTTTGAAGAGAAGATAGGGATTAGAGATCTATGGCCGTCAGATGAATAGTTGAAGGAACCCTTAACTTGCAACTCCTAGTAGGAGTAAACTTGTTTTATATGGGTAAGCTTCCTTGAATCTGACCCATTTTGCTAAAGAGATACTAGTTCCGCTTTTAGCTTACCTCTAGATCCTTTGCTCTGATTAGGGGTTAAGCCTTTCCCCTTCATAAAAAAAGTTGCGAAGAAAAATTGAAAGCAGTACATTAATGGTTGCTGCATATGAAAAAAGAGAAAAAAAAAAGACAAAAAGAAAAAAATGATGAAAAATGAGATGAAAGAAAAATCAAATCCTTTCAATGAATCAGTTGTGGTCTTGAAATCACTTCTGAATTAAAAAGCGGGCTATATAAGGCAGATGTATGCTAGAGGGGAATTAGTTTTTGTATCTTAATGGAAAGTGGCTAGGAGATGAGGATAGAAGGCTTATATAACATATGCTTTACTTATGAACAGAGTTAATAGAAGAGTTAGTACGAACACTATTTGAATGACTTCTATAGTTTCTTTCTAAAACCTGTTTTCCAACTCATGCATTGAACGAAAAGGTTGAAATTCAAGCTTTCATAATTTTATAAATCTTTCTTTGCTATCAGAAGATGTACTAATGATAGAAGCATTTTTTATAGACTATTTGCATTTGAGTCATGAATAATTTTCAAAAAGAATTTGATATTGCCTTCTCTGAATCTGCAGGTTGGCCCATCGGGACGATGTGCAGGTTTAGTGGGGGCAGATGTCGGAGAGAATTTATTACTCTTAAGATATTATAAAAATTAAAAGATTAATTATTTGATATAAGTTTGGTTAAATTATGAAATTTTTGACTAATGTTTGATTTAATTTTGCAGAAAAAGAAGTTGCTGATCAATATCAAGATGGGAAGTATTTATTTAAGTATATTTAAGGGTATAGATGAACATTCAAGGGTTAGTTAAGGGGTTTTCTATGTTTTGAAAGTAATGTAAGAGTAATTAAGGGTCAACTATAGGTTCTGATCATATTTTAAAGGGTTTTAACTAAATTACAAGGGTAATTAACGGTTAAATGTATATTTTGAGCGGTTAAATGTATGGTTTGAGCATGAATTATAGGGTTCTAGTTAAGTTTTAAGGTTAGTTATGGGTTAAATATTCATCCTAGAGGGCTATGGAAGGTTAGAAAATAGGTTTATGGGTTAGTTGAAGTTATTTGATGTGGTTTAAAGTTAGTTGTAGGGTAAACTTAAGGTTAAATGATTAAATAAGTGGGTTATAGTCTATAAATAAATTATTAAATAGGTTAATTATATCTTAAGGAACCTTAGCAAATTAATAGGAATATATATTAATTATTTATTTCCACTAAGCCTAAGGTAATAATTAAAATGGGTCAAATTAAATCTTAGTCTAAGGTATAGTATTTATTCTAAAGTTTAGTATTTGGTCCATTGAATAAATAATTGATTGGTTGAAATTGGGGAAATTCAAATGGGGAAAAATCCCACGCCTAAAAAGTTGTTGGAGTGATGTGGAGTTAAAAAGGAGTCAAATTAGGTAGTTGGTTGAGTTATCTAATGGAAATTTTAGGCTATGGTGGGCTACTCTCATCTATTTAAAGAGGGGAGTACGTGCTCACAAGTTCATGTGTTTTTTTCAGGTACTTAATTTCTCTCTAGACTATAGTCATATTTGTTCTCAGCTTTATGTCAGTCCTCTGACAGGAGGAGAGAGAAGGCCATCTCTCTTGTCCTTCAATTTATGGAAAGCAAATTTTTTTAGGAAGTGCAGAGATTTATTTTTTTGATTTTTTTTTCTTTCCCCTCTTCTTTTTCCTTCTTTGCCTCTCCCTTTTTTATCTAAAAGAAATTATTTTTTATCCCCTCTCTCTCCCTCCCTTTCTCTGCCGGTTGTGCAGCTCTGTTGCACTCGCAGCAGAGAGAGAGAGAGGGAACAATAAGAGAGAGAGAGAGGGAACAGTAGAGAGAGAGAAAGATTAAGAGAGAGAAGTAAAGATTTTTTTTCATTTTTATATTTTTTGTTTCTTTTTTATTTTCATTTTTTCCCTCCCTCTCCCTCTCTCTGCAGCCGACGGGCGCAGCTGTCGGCACAGTAGAGAGAGAGAAAGGAAAAGAGAGTGAGAGAGGAAAAGAGAGAAAGAGAGAGAGAGAAAAAGACTTTTTTATTTTATCCTTTTTCTTTTTTAGTTTTTTTATTAGATATTGTTTTTCCCTTTTTTATTATATTAATATATGTATTTACTTTATAGTTTAGATATATTAAATATTTAATGTTTATATTTTAATATTATATTATGATTTTTTATGATTATATTTATGCCTAAAAATATTTATTAATTAATTACTGAGAAAATAAAAAGATATATGTTTATGTATTTTTAATTGTAAGTGGATGATTTAGTATATATGATTATGTATCTATTTATGTGTGTGTGTTTATCTAATTAGGATGATTGCTAAATGTATGTTGTTATCCTAATGTTTTGTGTGCTCACAGGTTAGCATGAAGATGAAGCAACTTAGCCTTATTCTTTTCCAAAGAACTCATTATTCCATGCAACTCTTCTTTATCTCAATACTTAACCCATCCATTCTTAGCCTATACATTTCTTATCTTACCCTTATCCCAAGCATCTTCAACTTGATAGATACCTAAGTTCTTTTACCCAAGTATCAAGATAGTGCATGTTAGATATTAGGATTTGAATCCATGTTAGTTTAATGCTTGAAACCATGATAGTTAAATACTTGAACCCATGTTACTGTTAAATACTTGAACCCATGTTAATGTTAGAACTTGAACCCATGTTAGTGTTAGAGCTTGAACCCATGTAAGTATGTTAGTGCATGTTAGTTAGTTGTTAATGCATGTTAGAATATGTTAATTGTTAGTATATGTTAGTTATTAGAGCATGTTAGTGCATATTAGATGTTAGAAATTTATGCATCTAAGTTAATGCATGCTAATTAAAGTATGTATTTAAGTTGTCATACGTATTACATGTATGTTCATGCATGTAAATGTTAGTATGTGTTAGTGTATGCATGTGTATGTTAGTGTATGTTTATGTGTGTATATGTTAGTGTATGTTCATGCATGTGTGTGTTTATGCATGTGCATGTATGTTCATACATGTGTATGTTAGTGTATGTTCATGCATGTGTGTGTTTATGCATGTGCATGAATGTTTATGCATGTATGTATGTTAATTAAAAAATGCATGTTTATCTATGAGTAAACAATGTATGTTGATGTATATTAAAATAATTATGTAAATGAATTATTTATTGTAATATATCTATTTTAATAAAAAAATGTATTTAATATATATGTGTTTTAGAAAGATTAATTACTTTAGTGTTATTTAAAAAATGCTAAATGAGTGTTAAATTTTATAAAGATATACTAATTTCTCTCATGTGTTTTTTTGAGATTTGATTTCAAAAGAATTGCAGCCTCTTGGTGAATTGAAGGCCTGTTGCCCTCTTTCACATAGATGTGTTTTTTTTCAGAAAGCTATTGGCGAACTGGAGATACACATGTGACCTGAAGTTTGAAAAGCATAGATTGTCCTTAGTTTGAAACTTTTATTAGCTTGTATAGGCTATCTTTTAGACTGTCATTTATAAACTTCATCCTTGAGGTTGTATAGGACTTTGGTTATTAATTTAGTATCATCTTTTATGTCTAAAGAAAGTTCTTCGAATAGTTCCTTTCTACCTTCATCAACTTTTGAATTGATGTTTCCAAAACCAATAGAAGATAAAGAATCAATAAAAGAAGTAATAGTAGAAGAATCTTGATGGAGAGTGTTAATCTCCAAAAGAACAACCTACTCTTGTGATTAGAGCACCTCTATACCAAGAGTAAGTCAAAATCTTCACCAAATTAGAGTTTCAATCTCCAAATTATCAAAAGTTGAAAAATTCTGTGAAGAAGATAAAACACAGAAAGTCTGCTGCACAATTTCTTCTCATTGACCTATCAAACATGTAAAGTTTTCTATGAAATTTTGTATGGAGTGTTGCCTAGACATTGCGCATCTCCTCCAAGTTAAATTTCTTCAAAAGGTTTAGTATAGCTTGAGAAATTAATTTCACAAGTTACCTATGTCTAAATCTGTACTTCTGAGAAGTCGATTTTGACACCCCTAACTTCTAACACATAGTCCTATCAATCTCGAACCCGTTTAAGCAAATGCTTGTAGATACAGGCAGCTTACCTTCTAACTTAAAGATTAAGTGCTTGCTTGCACAAAACTTTAAGTTGTGGAGTGAGAACTGACCAAAACATCAAGATCGAAATTTGCGCCTGTTTCAGAGAACTGTGAACACTCATCACATATGAATGTTCCTATTAACAATTCTCCTAGCCTGTTTACAATTAGACACTGAAACTTAAGCCATAGATTGATTAACTATAGACTTAGATATCCTCAAAAGGATTTCACAAATAATCCATCACAGATGGAGAACACACAGAAAATTCGGGTGCAACTTTTCTTCGATTACTCAGAAAATTACAGTTGAGTGATGAGAGGAAAACTCAACTAACATTTCATATGTCTCATGACATCTAACTTCTCCTTTCTTGACTTCTATGCTCACTCATCTATTCTCACATATGCTCTCATTACATGCCCCGACATTTTCAAGATATTTATAGAGAAATTTGTACAAGTCTATGACTAATCAAAAGTCTAAGTGAACTATAACTATACTAATGTACATATGTGTACATTCCTCATATCCTCTGAATGTATCCTTCTTCCAAGCTTCAAGAATTGAATCTTCCTTCATTCTTTAACCTTCGAAGCATTCAATTGGTGATTGATCTGCACCAACAGCTCCCCCTCAATCATCAATTGAGGTTTTCTCTGTCTTCTTTATACCTGACATGTCTTTGAATCTTTGTAACTTTGGTCCATCCAAACTTTTTGTAAGCATATCAGCTATCTGATCTTTTGTTGAAGTATGGATTACTTCAATTTCCTTATCCATCACTTTCTCTCTCAAAAAGTGATACTGAATCTCAATGTGTTTGGTCCTGGCATGGAAAACAGGATTAGCAGCTAAATACAATGAACTCATGTTATCTCCATATATAATTGGTGTCCCATGCATAATGTCAAAACTCTTCAACAAGGTCTTGAGCCAAATCACTTCTTTTGCAGCTTCAACCATGCCTTTATACTCAGCTTCTGTAGAAGACAAAGCAACTGTATGTTGCTTCTTGGAACACCATGAGATTAGTTTATCTCCCACATAACACATGTATCCATAGGTTGACCTTCTATCATCTGGATTACCTGCCCAATCTGTATCACTATAAACTTTGATATTTGTATCTAATGTAAACCCATAATACAAACCTTCTTTGAGTGTACCCTTAATATACCTCAACACTCTTTGTCCTGCAATCCAATGTTCTTTCCTTGGGCAATGCATGAATTGAGACAAAACTCCTACTGCATATGATAAATCAGGTCTAGTTAAAGTAGCATAAATAAGACTACCAACCAAACTCTGATATTGTCTCATGTCCTTGAATTCTTCACCTCCAAATTTACTCAATTTGTGATTCACCTCCATTGGTGTAGGTGCTATCCTGCAATCATTCATTTTGAACTTGATTAACAAGTTTTTCAAATACCTTTCTTGGGTCACAAATACTCCATGTTGAGTATATATAATCTCCATGCCCAAGAAGTATGACAAGTCTCCCAAATCACTGATTTTGAATTCCTTCTCCATTTGCTTCTTTAATCTCTGTATGCCTTCCTCATCTGTACCTGTAAGAATTATATCATCAACATATATGCACATATATATAAATCCATCATCACTTGCTTTAACAAGCAAGCTACTATCTGCTTTAGACACCTGAAATCCAAGTTCTTTTAAGAACTTTACAAGTCTATAGTTCCATGCCCTTGGGGCCTGCTTCAAGCCATACAAAGCTCTCTTGAGCTTGCATACATGATCTGGATACCTTTTATCTCTGAACCCTTGAGGTTGCTCCATGAACACATCATCTGAAATATAACCATTCAAAAAAGCATTCTTCACATCTAATTGACACAACTTCCAACCTTTACATGCAGCAATAGCTATGAGTATTCTGATGGTTGTCATCTTTGCCACTGGACTATAAGTCTCATCATAGTCAACACCATATGTCTGAGCAAAACCTTTGACAACAAGTCTAGCTTTGTACCTAGACACACTTCCATCTGCAAATCTCTTAGTTTTGTAGACCCACTTGCATCCAATAATTTTCTGGTTATTTGGTTTAGGAACCAAATCCCATGTTTGATTTTCCCTCAATGCATCATACTCTTCCTGCATAGCACTCTCCCATTTTTCCTTACCTTTTGCCTCTTCATATGTAGAAGGGTCTTCATCTGTCTTCATCATGTAAGCATAATCTTTTGTAGCCAAAAATGAAGTATCATAACTATACCTTGTAGGTTGCCACCTATTTCTTGATGACCTTCTGAGTTCTCCACTCCTTGAGGTTTCTGGCTCTTCACACTCAGGATCAAACCTAGGTCTTTCTTCAACTTCATCCTGCAGTTCAACATTTTCTTCTTCATCAACTATTTGAATCTTAGACTTACCTTTCTTTTGACTCACTTCTTCTTCATCACCTGTATTGATATTGATTGTACCTGCATACCAAGTGCTTTGCTCATCAAATGTAACATCTTTAGAAACCATGAATTGCTTTGTAGATGGACTCCACAATCTATAACCCATCTGCTTGTCATCATAATCAATGAAAACATATTTTTCAGCTTTAGGTTCCAATTTGTGTCTTAATTGTGATGGCACATATGCATATGCCACACATCCAAATACTCTGCAATGATCCAAGGTAGGTCTCTTACCCCACCATGCCTCATATGGTGTCATACCCTGCAAGGCTTTACATGGTAACCTATTAACCAAATAGGTAGCTGTATTTACAGCCTCAGCCCACAAGTAATTAGGGCAACTTTTCTCCTTCATCATGGATCTTGCAAACTCAACAAGAGTTCTATTTCTCCTTTCTGCTACACCATTTTGTTGAGGAGAGTACCTGCAAGTAACTTCCCTTTTTATACCTGCATTCCATAAGTAATCATTGAATTCATTAGAGAAATACTCTCCCCCTCCATCTGACCTTAGTCTTTTCAACTTATGACCTGTAATTCTTTCTGCATATGCATGATAGTGTTTAAATGTATTAAACACTTCTGATTTATCTTTGATCACATAAATAGTGATCCATCTAGTAGCATCATCAACATAAATTACATAATACCTTGACCCATTTATACTGAAATCTTTTGATGGTCCCGACACATCTGTGTGTACCAATTCAAGCTTCTCTGAGTACATCAAACCATGCTTGGAATAGGAATGCTTATGAGCTTTACCTAATTGACATGCCTCACATTTGTATGTCATATGTTGACCTGCAACATTAGGCAATCCAAGCACTGAACCATTGTTAATCATGTCTTTAATACCTCTTTCATTGAAATGTCCAAGCCTCTTGTGCCAAAGATCTAACTCAGAGATCTTATGTCCTCCATATGTGAACATAGCATGACCAATATTGCCTTGAATCTTCAATGTAAATAATCTTCCTTCTTTCTTCCCTGAAACAATCTGTTTATACCCTTGATTAGGGTCTTCAACATATACTCCATCATTAGTGAACCTTACTTCATATCCCTTTTCAACAATTTGTCCTACACTTATCAAATTCTTAGGAATTGTAGGAACATACAGAACCTTACTCAATAAGGTACTACCATCCTTAGCCTTCACTGATCCAATTGACTTCACATTGTGCTTTGTGTTGTCACCTGTTTGAACAACATGATTAGAAACCTTATTCTCCAAATCAGTCATCAATGATATGTTACCACTCAGGTGATTGCTACATCTTGAGTCAATATAGAAGACTCTTTGATCTTCACTCTGCCTTTCACAAGTTGCATTCATTATCAATGTTGAATCCTCCTTTTGATCTGAAGCATAATTGTAGTAGGTATTGTTATATTGTTGACTTTGGAATCCTCTACCTGCATTTCTTCCAAAGTAACCCCTACTACCTCTACCTCTGAAATTACCTCTTTGATTTCTGCCACCTCTTCCTCTTGAATTATAGTTCTGATTGTATCCACCATTATTCTGAGTGTTATGCCAACAATCATTGGCTAAATGATTTGTCTTACCACAAATCCAGCAAGCTTTGGATCCATCTTTGTTACTCCTGCCTCTTCCTCTACCTTTGCCACCTCCTCTTCCTCTTAGGAAGTTGGCTTGACTAGTTGTACCTTCTTCTTCATTTGCTTGTTGCTTTCCTTTGTTAGCTTTCTTCTTGTCTTTAGAGTACATAGCATGACCTGCACTCTTGTCACTATCTCCTTTGACATCATTCTCAAAAGTTAGCATATGTCCTAACAATTGATTCAAATCAGGAGTGAAATGATCCAATGAAAGTTCTGTAGATAAAATAAAAGGCTTCCACTTCTCATCACCTCTTAGTCCTGTGAGAATTTGCCTTACCAATTTATCTTCTTCAATGTCTTCATCCACTGCTCCTAATGCATCTGCAATGTCCTTCATCTTTGTCACATAATCAGATATTGATTGTGAAGCCTTCTTCTTGAAAGTAGTAAACTCTGCCCATAGGGATGCCTTCCTTGACTTTGTAGTGTTTTGGAAATGCTCCTCCAAAGCATTCCATATGTCACTTGCACTTTCAAGACCTCTAATGTGAGGTAGCAAGTAATCATTGACTGCCATATAGATAATGCTCCTAGCTTGAGCATCTTTCTTCATCCACTTTTTCAAATCTGCTAGTTCCTCCCTAGTTGGAACACTAGGATCTCTGAACTGTGGCTTTTCTTCTTCTCCTGTGATGTAAGCTGTCAAATCTTTGCTCATTAGATGAGCTTCCATCCTCATTGACCATGCAGGATAATTTTCCCTATCCAATTTCTCTATCTGAAGAGAATCTCCCATCTTTCTTCTACCTGTGTATTGAAATCTTCAAGCTTTATAAATGATATATGTACCTTTGCTTCGAATTAGACTCCTTTTATCTTTCTTGATGTCGAATGGTCTTCTCCTCAGGCTTTGACTTCAAGCTTTCACTTCTTAGTCCTTCAAGTGTTGAATTTCTTGAACCTGCAGCAGTCGGGATCCTCCTTTCCTTGATTTTGATGTCTCCTGCTCTGATACCACTGATGGAGAGTGTTAATCTCCAAAAGAACAACCTACTCTTGTGATTAGAGCACCTCTATACCAAGAGTAAGTCAAAATCTTCACCAAATTAGAGTTTCAATCTCCAAATTATCAAAAGTTGAAAAATTCTGTGAAGAAGATAAAACACAGAAAGTCTGCTGCACAATTTCTTCTCATTGACCTATCAAACATGTAAAGTTTCCTATGAAATTTTGTATGGAGTGTCGCCTAGACATTGCACATCTCCTCCAAGTTAAATGTCTTCAAAAGGTTTAGTATAGCTTGAGAAATCAATTTCACAAGTTACCTATGTCTAAATCTGTACTTCTGAGAAGTCGATTTTGACACCCCTAACTTCTAACACATAGTCCTATCAATCTCGAACCCGTTTAAGCAAATGCTTGTAGATACAAGCAGCTTACCTTCTAACTTAAAGATTAAGTGCTTGCTTGCACAAAACTTTAAACTGTGGAGTGAGAACTGACCAAAACATCAAGATCAAAATTTGCGCCTGTTTCAGAGAACTGTGAACACTCATCACATATGAATGTTCCTATTAACAATTCTCCTAGCCTGTTTACAATTAGACACTGAAACTTAAGCCATAGATTGATTAACTATAGACTTAGATATCCTCAAAAGGATTTCACAAATAATCCATCACAGATGGAGAACACACAGAAAATTCGGGCGCAACTTTTCTTCGATTACTCAGAAAATTACAGTTGAGTGATGAGAGGAAAACTCAACTAACATTTCATATGTCTCATGACATCTAACTTCTCCTTTCTTGACTTCTATGCTCACTCATCTATTCTCACATATGCTCTCATTACATGCCCCGACATTTTCAAGATATTTATAGAGAAATTTGTACAAGTCTATGACTAATCAAAAGTCTAAGTGAACTATAACTATACTAATGTACATATGTGTACATTCCTCATATCCTCTGAATGTATCCTTCTTCCAAGCTTCAAGAATTGAATCTTCCTTCATTCTTTAACCTTCCAAACATTCAATTGGTTGTTGATCTGCACCAACAAATCTTTGCACGATCCTAGGACA